>JAZHYW010050172.1:0-22117 GCA_037355805.1 Ixodes ricinus
CCTTGTCGGTAACTTTGTACATTTGGCACTCGTGGCAAGACTTGATGTAGAGTCTTGTGTCATTTTTCGTGAGGCCGTGAACCGTTTCGTTAGCTTTATATATGGCCGCCAGAACCCGTCATGACCACCTGGCTCTGGGCTTGCGTGGTGCTATTCTTGGATCTGAGGAACCATTGTGGATGAAACGTGAAACTTTCCTTTTGTGCCAAGCTTTAGTTGTTCTGTCCCTTCCCAGAGTTTTGATGAATTCACTGATTCGGGTGACCCTACAGAGGACGTTAGCAGAAGTGGTGGCATCGCGTCCGCGTCTTTTAGGAAAGAGGCTGGATGATGACTTACTTCAGAATCAAACTGCTGCAGCCACATTTGGTCAAGCGAGCTATCTTTCCCCTTTGGCTCAGTTGTACTGAAGGTAGAAGGTGGAGATGCTTCATGGTCAGCAAGAGAGTTTGAACTTTGGACCTTCCAGGCTAGGGACGGAAATATCTAACCGCCCTCAGCACCACCAGGGCTTCTTTCTTTGTGGTGGTGTAGTTCGCTTCAAGTCTTCGAAGGGTTGAACTGTGGTATCCCACGACGTGTAGCTGTTGGGAAGCCGTTTTTTCTTGATGTCCACGTTGATAGAGCACTGCACGTGTTGCGTAGTGTGAAGCATTCGTGTTGAGCTCGCATGGTAGATTGAAATCCAGGCAGAGCGCAGAACCGGGACGGATGAGATGATCTTGACAAGGTCGGATACGCGTCTTCGCACTCCTGGGTTTAGTCGAACTTTGTTTCCTTCTGAGTCAACTTGGTCAGGCAGCGGCTCTTCGTGGCATAGTCCTGGATGAATGATCTGAAATGTCCTGCAAGGCCGAGAAACACACGGAGCGAGTGCGCGTCGTAGGGCTTGGTAAAGTTGGTAAATACGGGCACCTGACTCTTGCTTCGTATTTTTCGATGCTCCGTCCAGAACTCTGCCTAGAAATACAACTTTGCTCTTGAAAATTTCCCTTTCTTGAAGTTGACTTCGACGTTGGCCTCACGAAGGGCGGACAAAACTTGTGCCCGATGCTCTCGTGTTCAGCTCTGTCTTTGAGCACTATGATGATACCATCAGCATAGACGATACAGAATCTTCCCAGGTAATGCTCGAGGACGGCGTTCATAATTTTTGGAACCAGCTGGGTGAATTTTTCCATCCAAAGGGCATGCGATTATATTCATAGATGTTGAATGGCGTTATACACGCTGTGAACGTCTTGGTGTCCTCTTGAAAGGCACCTGCCAGAACCCTGTACAAAGATCAATCCTAAAGAAGTACTTGCAGCCTCCTGTTTCATCAATTATACTGTCAATCGAGGCATTTGAAAAGAATAAGTGGTGTCTGTTGGTTCACTGCTTGGTAGGACGTGCAAGGCTAAATGCTCCATATTCTTTTGGAGCGATAGTGATGGGAGATACGAATGAAGAAACAGAAGGCCGTATGATGTCAAAATCCAGTAGGTTCTGTAGCTTTTGTTTTAGCTGCGCTTCTTTTCTCGCGTCAGGTTGTAAGGTTTTTCTTCACCACAGTTTTGTCTTTCAGCACGAACGGTGCTCAAACTTTGGAGTACACGGTGGGTATTCCCCCATACTACCAGTTCTGGATGAGAGTTTTACACACCACGTCAGTTGACTTGATGGTGCGAAAAGTGGGTGGTACCTTCTGAGCCTCTCGAGCATCCAGGTGGTGGGCCAACAGAAACCGTGTTGTTCCAGTAAAGATTCAGCTTCAGTTGTTTCATGTCTGGGCGTGACAAAAGGCAATCGTGCTCCACTCCGTCGATCGCCTAAGGCTTGCGGTGTCTGCTGTGTGAGACTGGAACTTGACTGTCACGTTTCACCCACTCGGAGTGTTGTCTTGTGTGGCCATTATAGCTCCGAACAAAAACTTGCCTTCCTTTAAAAATGATGGCTTGGGAGATCCTGTCTTTCTTGACGATGAAATCGAGCTCCCGTATCTACAAGAGCATGCATTTGTTGTCCATTGACTGAAATCTGGATATGTAGGAAACTTGGAGAAGTTATAAACACAGTCTTGATTTGGGTCTTGGGGCTAGAATGCGAACACTTTTTTATTAGTTTTTTTTTTTAAGTTCTCGCTGTCGATGGCGGATGTGGACTCGGACACTTGAGCTTCCGCGAAGTGCACTGCAGACGAGTGAAATGGGGTCCGCAGAGCCTGTTCATCAGCTTGTCTGCTCCACTGTTCACCTCTCCTGAGAACATAGGCTGTACCAAAGCAGGTCGTTGGTTGTCTGCGCCACCGGTCACTTCTTCCAGGAGCAGAGGTTGGTGGTGCTGGTGCGTGAGAGTCCGCTGCCGCTCTGTTGTCAGGGCGGGTAGAAAAATGTTGCAATGACTGCAGCCAAGTCCTTGATGGTCTTGGGGGCTCCCATTTGCACTTGTTTTTGCAATTTTCGTGGTAGCCGCTGGGTGACGACAATTGGTGTAAACGGGTTAATTTCACTCATTTTCACCAGAAACCAGCGTAGTTTACCAGTTTTTTGGTTGAAATATTACCGGCCGCCACTTTCAGTTGCCAGATTCTGGTGGACGTTTTACCGGAGCCACTTTCGGTTAAAATCCGGCAAAAGCTTCCCGTGTCATTCAGTGGAAACGGGTTAATTTCCACTCATTTTCACCCGAAACCAGCGTCGTTTACCATTCTGTGGTGGGAATATTACAGGAAGACACTTTCGCTAAAGTTTTGGCAGAACCACTTTCGATTAACCGTCGCTGGAATCCTGCCGGAAGCCACTCTCGTTTGCCGGACACCGAACTTCACTCGTAGCCGACAGAAGGCGAAGTGGCTAAAGGCGAAAGCCAAGACGAGCAGGGGGACTATCTGAGTTTGCTAATGGTGGCCGCAATGCAGTGGCGTTCTCGTGAGTGCGTGTTTTAGCTCGAGACGACGTTGCGATCCTGCAAGAAGTGCGTGCAGCGAACTGTTTGACGATCCAAAAGTGTGAGCAGCGATCACCGGCAGCTTGCTATTTGCGACAGGCAAAGTCAGGGTCAGAGCAGGTACGAGACCACTCCGGCGGCATTCTCGTGATTGCGAGTTTTAGCTCAGGACGACGTTGCAACCCTCAAGAAGTGCGTGCAGCGAACTGTTTTGACGATCCAAAAAAGGTGGGCACTTTCACCCGTTTTCATCCGAAACCAGGTTACCTGCAGTCTGTGCGAGATTATTTGCCGGCAAACAGATTTCTCTGGAATTTCATTGGCATCGGGTTTCCATATTTCGCTGGAATGCAGCCACTTTCGTTTCAGAGACGACCCGGTTTAATCTTACCGGAAACGGGTGACTCGCTTCCCTGTTTACCGAACTTCCCTCGAAGCCGACGCGAGGGGAGGGGAAGCCGAGGCGAGCCGAGAACTGGGCGTCCTTGGTGCCTCGCGCAAGGACGGAATCCCCACGCCTCTCTCCCTCGCATTGAGTCGTGGGGAAAATGCGGAAGGTCGTTTTGCTGACATTTTTTTTAAAGAAAACCGGCTATCTTTGTCCGTCAACGAGCGACGGCCGGCCGGAACGAGACAGCTCAATCTCGGATTCTCGTTCCATGTGTGCGACCTGTCATCTTCCAGAGCAGCTGGGTGCGCAGATGAAAAGAAAATATCTTTAGTGACCTGTTTCTTACGCCTCTTTGTCCGTCCGGCTTCAGAAGCATCCAGCGAGCGAAAAGACTGTGCCCAAGATTTCTCAACGTCGGCGGATGTTCGTTTCGCGCGTTCGTGGTTATCGCTAAGCGTGCTGCTGACGCCTGGTGCACCGCGCGCCGGCGGCATCGGGGACGACATCGTGTGTGTGCCCGGGATTTCTCAAGGCGGCGGATGCTCGTTCCGCGCGCGGTCGTGGTTTTCGCTAAGCGTGCCACTGACGCCTGGTACACCCGCGGTGGCGGCATCAGGGACGACATCGTGAGTGTGCCGGGATTTTCTCAACGGCGGCGGATGTTCGTTCCGCGCGGTTCGTGGTTTCGCTAAGCGTGCTACTGACGCCTGGTGCACCCGCGCCGGCGGCATCAGGAGATGACATCGTGAGTGTGCCCGGGATTTCTCAACGGCGGCGGATGTTCGTTCCGTGCGGTCGTGGTTTTCGCTAAGCGTGCTACTGACGACGGGTGCACCCGCGGCGACGACATCAGGGACGACATCGTGAGTGTGCCGGGATTTCTCAACGGCGGCGGATGTTCGTTCCGCGCGGTCGTGGTTTTCGCTAAGCGTGCTACTGACGCCTGGTACACCCGCGGTGGCGGCATCAGGGACGACATCGTGAGCTGTGCCGGGATTTCTCAACGGCGGCGGATGTTCGCTCCGCGCGTTCGTGGTTTTCGCTAAACGTGCTACTGAGAGCATACGTGTGTGTGTTCGTGTGGTGCACCTGCGTGGTTTTATTACCGTACGTCTAGGAATTTACCCAGCGGCATTGTGAGTACCTTGAAAGATATATTTTGCGACAAAGAACTCGGTTGTTCCTATTTGGTCTGATTGCTTTTGTCTACAGCTGTGCAATTGTTTCACTGGTATCGACCCGGTTAAATAAATACATAGAACCTTCAGGTCTATGTGGACTAACCACTTTAATTGTTACCGAATCGTTCAGCATCTGGTAAACATACACCAACCACGGTTCACAGGCTTCCTCCTAAGTGCCTTCCGTTGACTTCCGAAAAAGAAAGAAAAACACACGGTGAATTCCGGCCAATCTTCAACAGTTTGCCAGAGTCTTTGCTGAACATATCATCCTTTCGTGCGGTAAAACGGAGTGTAAGAGAATGGTGCCCCACTCTCGCGCAATAATAATTATATAATTGCTTAGTGCGTATTCGTTGCCCACATTCCTACATTATTGTTGTTTGTTTGTTTTGTTTCTCCAGTGTTCACTGTGTCACGGAATTTTATTGGCTGCCTGGTCTCACATACAAGCCTCTTTGCTTTGTGTGGGCTAATCAAGGCTCATCAAGGCTTTGTGGGCACCTAGGCTCATCAAGCTGCAGTAGGTAGCCTTCTCTTTTCAAAAATATACTACAGAAGAGTACCAGACCCAGGCTTGAAATGCAATAGCACGGCTTGGTCCCACTTTTCCACAGCATTTTCTTGGAACGTAGTCAAGAAGTTGGATTTCCATTCGTTCCGAGGCTCGTCAGCGTGGTCACCGCAAGCGGAACTCGTACCATTGCTTGGCTACTACTCAAAAAAAAGGCGCATGATTTGTATGCGGTCTCCTTATGAAGTCCAGGAATTTTTTTCGCAGGCGTACTCAAAGAAAACAATCCAACCTTCCGGACTCTTTGATTGCCCATCGAAGAAGTCTGGCTTTACCGCTTCGCATCTGGGCCTTTTATTCTCCACGCTGAGCGTTGACACCAAGCTTTGAATAATGATGTTTCGTTGTGACATTCGCTGCTGTTGAGCATGAATCGCTTAAAGCACTGCTGCCACATCAGAAGCCGGAGACGCTTGTGGGACCGTAGGTGCCGGAGTCACCACTCGCTGCAACAGAAGCTTGAGAAAGACAACCATTTTTATGTTAATCTTGACTGACCCTTTTTCCATCAACTCCTCCGAAGACATGGTACCTTTCTGGAGGACGAGTGCGATGAGCTCCGGTGATGTGATATGCTCTGGAAGCTCCACGTCTGGTTCATCTTGAACTTGATATCGGTTGAAAACCACTCGGTCTAGGTCCCGAGCAACAGAAAATTGTACCCACATGTTTTGAATGCTGTCGGCTGTGCCAAAATATGTAACGTTCCGAAGAAATGTCAAAGCGCATCTATCACCATCTTAATCCCCGATGTTCTTCTCTTTCTTTTATTCGGCCCCCTTAGATATTTCGCGCTGATTTGTCTTCTACTTTTTCTTTTGGTCTTCCTCAATGTATAGATTTAGGATAGATAACCTAAACAACTAAAGCGTGTTTCACATGCAGCGATTTTGGCCCTAGAGCGGCGCGATTTCTGTCGTCGCGGCGCTCGTGCCGATCAACCGCTGGTGCTGGCCAAAGCGCCGCGACGGCAGAAATCGCGCCTGCTCTAGGGCAAAAACCGCTGCATGTGAACCAGGCTTAACTGATGTGACTGCAGACCGCCGCGTTCAACACGCTTGTGCAACTTCGCCCAGTTTAATTTGTCTCAGAAGGCTGCTTTTATCTCAATTCAGTGTACAAACGGTTATTTGATATTAAAAGTAGTCGGCAGATGAACAATAAAGCAATAACTATCTTGACCGACTGTAAATGCTAGTGTGCTCTACGGGAGCTTGCTCAGCATAGTTGTGTTGATATCTTCGTTTTTCGCCGTTAATTTAATAGAACAAACAATTTGAATTCGAGCGCGTTTAAGTGGTGTGCCTCTGCCTTTCTCTGCTTCTGTCAAAAGAAGTCGAACTTTTTCCTCATCAGCCGGCTTTACAGTGAGCATTACTTCAGGGAGCTTCCCTTCAGGATGCGGTTTGAACACGCGTTTTGAAATTTTCTTGGCTTCCATTAGATCTATATATGTTGCGTTTTCACCAAAAAGGTTGATTATACGATACTATTCAGCAAATTTGGTGCAGTTACATATTGAAGACCCCAATATCGATTATTCCCAAGGTGCGCACATGCGCACTCGTGACGCACGCTCTAACGACACGCGTTCTCATGTCGCTGTGCTCTCCTGTCGTGCGATCTTGTGTTATACAGCCCACATATATGCAGAAGGACGACACCGGAGAATCTCCCTCTTTACAAGCTTGTTTGTTATTTTTATTAACAAGGTAACTATATTCACATATACCGACAACTCAGCAGAAGGTTCCCTTGACGCATGCCCAAGGCACTCGAAAATGCTAAATGACATTTGGCCGAATATAATCTTGGGCACCTTTGAACTCGAGCACGGCGCACAGAGTGTCACTCCGAGCGTAGAGGTTCCACGCGCGACGCTTAGAGCCAGAATCACGGTCTGATCCACCGATCACTCAAATAACATTTGCCTTTAAGCGTCATTCAAAGTTTCAGCTGTCACTTAGATGTAGTATTTGACACACTATCGCGTATTTAACACGGTGCTACTAGGATTTTGTAATACGTGGTACGTTTCCGAACATACAAAGACACACGCGCGCACACACATGCACAGATACGCACGAACACTCCTACAAGCAAGAAACATTTGACGCAAATGCATGCATATATATTAATAAGAACAGGGTTGCTTTCTTGAGGTGTTTCGAAGGAGACTAGGTTGAAGTGCGTTAACATGCTTGTATTCGATGAAGGCTCGCTTTTCTCTCCCGAGACAAACGTCGGTCTATCTCCTCCGGCGATTCTTGCACGTCAAGCACGGTCATACTCCCCAGCACGTCACCGCTTCTATTCAGCTATTTCATCTTCAGTTTGCTGTTTTCTCTTGCGAGGCATTGTGAAGACCGTAGCGCATCCATCAAGAACCTCATCCCGCGACCCAGGCATAAACGCGACAAGAAGAGGAGAACGAAACATGTGCCTCACTCTACCACTGACACCGTGGGGATGCACGCGGTTAGAAGAGGAGAACGTGGGCGGCAAGTTGCACATTCGGCGAGAAAGTCGGCGAGATTCCTTACCGCCGTGATGGGCTAGCGCTGCGCTTGATTTGGGCTTTGTCCACTCGCGGCAGTCAGAAATTCCGCCGACTTTATCGCCAATTGTCCAACTTAGAGGTACGGCGTGTGTACCCTTGTCATAGGTTCGTGGGGATGTCGTGTCATAAATAATGAGAACGAGACCGTTGGCTTTGAGAATTGTTTAAACAAAGAAGATATAAAGAAAACATTTACAGCAACGGTATTAGCGAAGGTTCTACAAAAGCATTTAGAACAGCGACATCAATAGACGTTACACACGCGGCTTCCACAGTTCTTAATGGCAATAAAAAAATGTTCGTCATACGTTGGGTCTTTGAGTCTTCTGTCGTTGCGACGGTGGAGATGGCTGAGTGGGCGGAGTCTTGGGTTCCGGGTCTTCAGAAGCCGGGACGAACCCAGCGAGGCGGTGGGCAGGCTGACGAGTCCCCGAGTTCCCGGCCTTATGGAACCAGGACGCACTCCAGCGGGAGCGTAGCCAGGCAAGCGCATTCTTGAGTCCCCGGCCTAGTCGAACCAGGACGCACTCCGCCGTCAGCCAGCTCCTCGGAACGCTTGTCTTCTTCTCTCCTCCTTTCGTTATTTTTCCGCTCGTGCTCCCTCTCCGGCCGTCGACGGTATGTCTCGTGGCACGCGGAGCCACGTCATGGCGAAAACATCTGTAATCCGGTGATGGTTCTCGGCCGCGCACATCACAACCTTACTCTCCCACGCATTTGCATCCGTTTTCAATGTGACAACTGGAATTGTTGAAGGAAATAACGCATCAAAAACAACCCAAATTTGCACTACCTTAATCAAGCTAACAAAGACCGGAATGCAAACTATGTGTTGAGATCCAAACACACATAATATGTGTGGTGGGGCTCATATCCGCCCGCTCGTAAAACACACAGGGAGTGTGTGGTTGGCGCTAAACAAATATTTCCAACCCGTATTTGCCAGAAGAATCAAGTTAGTAGGTTTCTATTATATAAAAAAATATATATTGTTCACTGTTTCCACGCACCTGCTCTGCACTCTGTATAGCTCAGTCGGTATAGTGTCATGGCTGGGAATCACTTGGTCCCAAGTTCCGTCTGGGATATGCTGATATCAGTGTTTTACTCATAGATTCCATGGCCATAATGCTTTACATAAGTTTAACCTACGTGTAACGGCCGAGCTTTACAGTTTTTCATGGAAATAAGCGTATAAAGACATTCTGTTTTAAAACCAATGAAGTCACATCAAAGTCATGATCATTGTTATTCCCCGTCTGTATAATGAGCACGTCACATTGCATGGGCAATTGAGGTACGCGCGCGGCGCGATGTTTAGGAAATGTTACGAAATTTAAAATACACGCATACACATACCCGCACATACAGTGGAAACTTACCAGCCACTATGGCGGCCTTTCAGTTGCGCTAAATACATTGTGGTTCATTCGTTCATTAGAAATGAGGGTGATATTTTTATTTTTTTATTTTCAGTGCTGCCTCGTTGTCACCTGTGTTGTTGGGAATATCGATATAGTAATTCAAGTCAAACACTAAACGCTTTATGACATTGCCTAAATATCTTACAAAAATAGGTTCTAAAGTTGTAGTGAGCCAGACGCAAATAATAAATACTTTAAAACCGAAACGCCATATAGACGCCTTGAATTATAAATACAAAAAGAGAGCACAAAAAATACAAACAAAATCCGGCGTGGCAGTATTATTTACATATAATACAAATAGGTGTTTTACCTCTCCATACCATAGAGTTTCATGTTCCCTGTAACTTCTGTCAGTGGACTGTGTGCTGAGAATGACAAGTTCAGGAATACATACAAACTATGCTAAAGCGGCGCTACTTATCGTTTTATTAATAGATTGATAAGCTAAACCCTGTTTAACTAAGCGCCTTTCCACAGGTTCAACTCCAACCATGGTAACCGTTCTGTATGTGAGCCCAGCAGACAAATGCTATGTACTTGAATTACTTGGAATGACCTCAAGTGAGTTCCAATAATATTTTAGAGTAATATTACTGGGTTGCGAAGTAAATATCACACGGATTGAAGTAAATCAAATACCTATCAGATAGTAGCTGCGACGTCAATTTATTGCGTAAGACTGCCTTTAAAAGTGTACTACATTGATATTTCAAAGAAACCAAACACGTGACTTTGGCGTGACGCCAAAATATCATTAACTCCACCATAATGTTTTAAATATTAGGGATGCTCTTGTTATGCGGACAACATGGCGCTTGACAGTTTCCTTAATTTTGCAGCCGAGCAAAATATATACCATATATACATCTATATTCAATTCCGAGCTATTTGTGGCAAATATTAAAGCCTGTGCCTTGGTTTAATGGCAAAAGTCGTCATTCCAAGGAACTAATGCTAGCAAGTGGCTTTTGATTATTGAATTTGAAAGCTTATTCGTAACGTAAATTAAAAAAAAAAACGACGATTGATGTGTGCTCGCTTTTAAAAACCATGTACTCTGCCATCTTTCGAGGCGGGCTGTCGACGCGAAAGAAGTCTATAGAGATTTTTTATAAATGTGAGATTATGCTTAAAAGCTTTAGCTTTTGAGCGTGCTGAGAGGAAGCTGTAAATTATCTAGTGACAAATCACATATTCGAGAAAAATTCGAGATTGGGTAGAAAGACAGGGGAAAATTCAGTGGTTCCTGAAGTTTTGTAATACCGTCGTAAAGTGTGCAGTACAACGAGTGTGCTGCCTAAACTGGTCTTTCAGAAAATATTTTTGAAAAACACACTAAATGTTTAGGCAATAAAAATTCAAATGAACAATGGCTGTGCATATAAGAAAACTCACAGTGATTGAAAACGACCAGCTCTTACAAGATTGTAGCGCTTGGTGTGACCAGACTACTTAAAGGGTGATGCCACAAGTTTTGTACTTTGCGCAAATACCGCTTAGAACGGATCCCTGACGTTAATGACCTATGAAACACCCGTTCGTTTTTCACCACACGCAATAGAAGTCCCAGAAAAAAATTAAAGAAAAACGAGCAGCGTTCACCTCCTCAACCCGCAGCCAGAACAAGCGGCCACGTGATCTGGAGCCGATTATATGCCGCCAATGTGGATCATAGCCACGCGCTGGGGTTGGCAAAGCACAGGCACACGCGCTGAGTTCCAGACATTGTTATGGCTCGGCTATTGTCGTCGTTGCAGCGATTGGACACGGGCCACTACCCGAATGCTTCTCGAGCTAGTAATTATCACGAGCCCAAATCGAGTGCCCACGCTATGCTCGGGTCCAATCTATGAACCGTATTCAAATATCGTCATTGGGGTGTAGTGCGATCCCCACGTTACGTCATCAAATTTTGCAAAGGAGAGATTGAATGAAAATGATCGCTTTTGTCCTTGAAATTACACCGCAACAAAGGAGTTTCTTGGCCAGTGGCGTTGCGGGCGAGTATCCTTGAGTCCCACTAGTGCCAGTAAGCTCGTGTAAAGTGAAAAACATTCCAATTGAATATAGTTGCACCGTTCCTTTAGATCAGGCTCAATCTATTAGGATGTTCGCCATATGACATGGAAGTTTGCCTGTGATATTTGGGATATATAATAAATAAATAATTTGTGTGTGCTAGTTTTACGAAGTCTAACCTCAAATTATTTGAGAAGTTATGCTCCTCTTTATAGCGGCAACGACGCATTAGGGGTGGGCAGCCTCGAAAGTTAGAATATTTGGCTACTTTAGGTAGTCATTATCAATCATGGAGCATAGACGAACAAATTAATCCTTCATGGCCAGAAAGTTGTGACAGGCGCTTCTACTTCACTTATCTGGCCCCACGTGTCGCATTCACCTTTAGCTTCTATGCCGTTTGCAATATTTCCACCAAAGCGGGATGTGTGCCGAGTGGAAAAAGAGAAAGAACAACCAGTAATTTTGAAGATAAAAAAGCATGAGATAATGAGTGTCTAGGGGTTGCAACATAGTGATACCTTTATCATTCTGCCTTAACATTTCATGGCGATAAAGCCCAACCCAAGAGTTTTATAATAACTTTATCTGCCGTTAAAGTCACATGGCGTTTTTAATTGCGTCTCTCAGTTTATTAGGACTTCCGGCGCACATATCTAAAAAGAATGCGTTTTTTTTTTCGAATTTTATTAACAATAAAGTGTCTGCATTCTTTAAAAAAAAAACAACGGTATTCTTAGTTATTTAGTAAAGATTTTGTCGAAGAACATTTATATGTATAAGTGTGCTTTGCGACGGAATGACGTACTCTTAATAATTAATTCTATAAAAAACATTTCAAGTTAAACTAAATATAAAGAGTTTGTAATAATGCCAAGCGTAATTTATAAAATTGAAGTTTTTATGGATGCGTCTTCTCCAGCCCTATTTCGCAAGCTTTATGTGAATATAAGCTCACAATTACAACAAGAAATCTAGTTTCGATGAGCCCGTGCTCGTTATCAGATGGTAATCTTGACTATGATATTAATTATTCATTGTATAACTTCACATAAAGACGGAATCGCCTTTACCTGTTTCTGGTGCATGAGAGACTAAACGAAACGAAGGAGCCTTGGACTTTTATTCCTAATGGAAGTGTCAAAAATTCTTCATCCAAGAAAGCAATATATAATTCAAGGGAAACTGTGGGGATATGTCAAATGTTGATGCACATATGTGTTGAAAGCTGGAAAGTAAATACTGTACTATTTATGATTGATGAATAACGAAGCATATGACATAGCATTTCTCCATATCTTAAAACTGCTTATAAAATGACAGCTTTATCTCTTTTGTTTAGTTAACGTTACTTGATGTATAAATAAATGCCTCCACGTTATTTTACTACGATTTACTGGATTGTTTTAGCGTGAAATTTAAAACCCGTGACTGGAATGAGGAAAAAAAAAAACAAACGGGAAACTGAACTCTAAAAAAGGCAAAGGAGAAGACGTCTATTTTATTTTATTATTTATTTTCTCTCGCTCCTTACATACCCGGGATAGACACCAACAACTCCCTCCCGGTCATACACTCTGTTTCCACTTCAGACGATTCGTAAGACTGCCTTCGATAGAAATATTTAAAAAATATATATCCTTAACTAGTAGGTTAATACAATATTCCAAGTTTTGCTTCAACACATGTTTATATTTTTAGGGCGCGCCACAAAAAAGAACAAGAAACGTTTAGTAAGCATGTGAAGCAATTACGTATACAGACAGGCATTTTTTCGTTTTTTTTTTGGTAGGGGTGGGGGGTTGGGAGGGCGTTGTGCATCTACATATAGGGTCGATTACGTATCAGGGGAGCGGTGCTGAAGCACCGGCAGTTCCCTTTCTCTGGGCAGTCTCCTAATGTGAAGAATACGCACCTAATTCTATATGCCTTAGATTTATTTATTTTGTACATCTTCATAACTTATTACACTAATTAATATATTTTCTTTTGCAGCCCAAGGCAACAGCAAACCGTGTGATTTGATCAGTACAAATCTTGAGTCCTCCGGTTCGAGTTGTGATGCACAATTTACATCTTTGTGTGGCTCAAGCCCACTCACAGTCTCCACCACTTCTGGCTGTAGCGGTGTGCCGACTCCATCGTGCACCGGGACGCAATAAATTACTTGAAATGGTTACGAACCATGAGCGGCACAACTAGGTCTAGTCCGCTCCCTTGAGGATAAGGCCAACGTGTCGGGCGTTTTGTTGTGTGCACACATTGTAATCGGATGGTGACGGGTTACGTGTTTTTTCCCTTATTTTTCCTTTCAAAGAAATAAAGTTCAGTTGAGAGTGCAGCCGTTGTCCTGTCGCAAGTGTTGCTTTCCTGGTCCTGTTTTTTGTAGCGGTTATCCCTATCATAATCATGATAGATTACAAACCCGTTTAATTGCAACCTGACTTGTTAAAGAGACGTAACATCATGGCGAAAATAGTATGTTTTAAAGGGGTACGGAAACGAAATGTTTGCACTTATTTCTTTGTTTAGATGTGGTCTGTGTTGTTCCGGCAGCCAAGAAACACTAACCTAGAGTAGTATTTCCTGGCCCGCCGGCAGAAAAGTCAAGAAAACTGATATTAAAACCAGTTAACAGATTTCGAAATTGCTCTTGGTAGCTGTTTGTGAAGCTCCGTTGAAATACCACCACGTCATGAGTTCCTAAAAAGCAGCGCCAGTTCGCGGCAGTATGACTCTCTCATAATTCCCTGCATGTGATAACGCGATAACGGGTTTACTGCGTTGCATCTGTTAAAGCTTTCCACAGTGCTTCCTCAACGTGCATTTTACGCCATCAAGATCACCGTTCTTTGCAGACGTTAGGTAGTGGCTTGATTTGAGGATGCGGGAACCTCTGCCGGGTCAACAATACAACCCCCCTCCCTTTTCCCAAATGCGCTGTGAGTAGCGCGCTCAAATATGGTGCCCAGTAAATACCTTATGTACATACACTCTAAAAAAAGGGAATAGACGCTTTCAGGCACATGTACATGGGCGCCGCCATAACTGACCTTCAGTTTTTGTTTACTTTTATTCCGTTCGCTTCACTTCATTATTACCAAAGCAGGACACGTTATCGCCAGTTTAGTTGCTACTGCGGCCCTCTCCCCAGCATGCGCCTCTGTGAAGGCTCATAAATGCCCGCTTCAGTGGCTCGGCATCTCGGTAAAACAAGAGAAGGTTGGCTATGGCGGCTATATCTGGCCCGTGTTTAACGCGTCTACCTATATTCTTACACCACTTGTTCGCATATCATACATTCCAACATTTCAAACCAACACCACCACCTTTCACGAGCGGCTTCATAGCCGAGTTGCATAACTTAGTTATATGACTAATGTTCGTATGACTGACTGCAAATAACGCAATCGGGATTTTCTTGGCCCTACTGCAAAGCCTCAGTGTTTTCTTTTAATCTATTCTTTGATAGGTACTTTAGTTGTATAATATATTATATCATACCGGTATCAAGCCCCTCGTAAACGTTGGGGCCGCCAGTTCGACGTCAGTGCTCTGTAGGACGAACTGAAGTTTGGGGTGCATTGTATATGACGAAGGGTGTAAGCTACGCTCTTTTTCGGAGTATAGCTTGCAAGTGTCGCCATTGCTGGGTACTGATGGTTATTTATATTGACTGGTTCCCTCGAGGTACTACTTCTGCCACGTGAAACTGACACTTTGAATTGAATTCTCGTGGCACATAAAATAATGGCAGAAGCGCAAATGCCGTTACGAGCAAGCTATGTATAGGCCATAAGGCGTACAGCCCTCGAAAATTGCTACTAGACGACATTGTCACGCGTTGACGCCACCAAGCGGCAACGCTCGCAACTTCTAGTACCCTTGGCCGTGCAAGAACTATTGACGTAACGAGCGCGGCACGCATTGCGCTTCTCGACGACTTTAGAGGGACACTGACAGGGTGTTTATGCTCGCCGAGGTTTTTGTTTGTACATGACATATGAGAGTCCAACAACCTAGAACACAATTTGCGGCCCGAAATTTGTTTTCTTTCCCCTCGAAAACTGCCGATCGAGAACTGGCCGGTAAGAGTATAGCGCTCACTCTCTTCTCCGTAGTCACGTTCCGTTTTCTATTTTTAGACACAACCACCAATGATAATCAAAGTCGTGGGTCATCGTGATTTTTGGTAACTTTCTTCGTTACATTTCTTCTTCTTCTCAGTCCAGTTTCGGTTTCAGTTTCGAGCAGTTGAGTTTCTTTTTTTTTTTACTTTCTAAAAATATACGCGAAGCTGTAGCAAAATATTGATTGCGTAGTCGTCTAACACAATAATAATACGCCTGGCAAAAAATATTTTTGGGGGTGTCAGTGCTTATTTAAAGGGCCACTGAAGAGAAAAACAGTTTTTTTTTAAACAGTCTAATTGGGACACGCATGGCAAAAAATAAGTTTTAAGCGAAAAACATTTCAGAGCAATATTGAAGGAGCGAGACGCTATTTACTTGGTAGTCATCTCCTTTCCACTTGTCTTCTCTCTCGGCATTTTGGGCGCATGGAAGAGAGGTGGATCGGCTTGGCCATCACGTTAATGAGGAGAGAAAGTGTATGACCATAAAATAAAGTGGAAAGAGTGTATGATCATTTCGTGACGGCAAGAACTTTGCGCGCAGAATTCGGGCTTTTGACTTTTTACCTTTCTTCTTTTGGTCCTCTGAACGATGTGCTATTAGGAAAATACCAATATAAATTGATTTATTGCAGCCCAAAATTCGTTTCATGGGCCCTTTAAGAGTACTTATTCATTTTTATAGCGTCATCAACAAACTTATTTAACAAAGTCGTGGTAAGCTAACTTTATACGTGGACCTTTTGTTTGTCCTATAGTGGTGTAAAACTTGAAGGACTCTTAAGCTTCGCCTTTAAAAGTCGAACACGATAGCGTTATTGAGCCCCGTTCTCATCACCTTCTCATTCGCTCGTCATGCCCTTCCTGCCAGTGAGCAGGAAGTGCGGCGCACAGGTTTTTTGTTTCCGCGTTTGTGCTCGCACGAGGCAGTAGCAGAAAGACTAGCTCCGATGGAGCGGCGATAGCGGCCCTTGCCGGCCGTGGTTCCTTGTCTTTTGGTCGCACTTTTTGGGAAGAGTACAAGATTGCCCTGCCTTCTCTACCCACTGGGCAAACATGTTTAAACTCGGTACTGCTTCACTGCGACCTCAAGGGGCGTCCATATAGGATAGAAGGCTTTTGCCAGGAACTAAAGCGCATCGCTGTGTCGTCTGATATCACCTTGTTAGGAGCGTATTAGATGAACCATGTTTAGATGGCAACGCGTCGGACGCCAGTCGCCAAGGAACGACTGTTAAATGCGAAGGAACTGAGCGTAAAACGTCTGCGGTGCGCGTTATTCGACCCGTATTCCACCGAAGTGCGCCTTCGGGTGCACTGGGTCCCTTCCACGTCCCCGACGACGCGGTGAGTAAACTTTTCGAGCCTTATGGCAAAGTTGTCGAAGTCTCCCGCGAGAAGTAAAGCGTTGAAGGATTCAAGGCCATCGAGTTGACCACGCGCATCGTCCGCATGACGCTGAGGAAAGGCGTCACGCCCGACAGTATACCGTACCAGCGGAGGCTCCACGGAGGCAATGTCCTCGTCATCATCCCTGGACGCACGCTGGTCTGTCTGCGTTGTAACCGCGCTGGGGACATCAGACGCAACTGCCGTGTACCGAAGTGCTCGGAGTGCACGCGCTTTGGGCACGACTAGGAAGAGTGCTTCAAGACTTACACCCGTGCCACCGGCGTAAAGGCCTGTTCACACATACAGCGGAGCGCTAAGTTAGCGCTACGTGAGCGCTCCAAGGAGCGCTCATGTGGCGCTTCCTAGCGCGTGACTTCGTTCTAATATAGCGCGTGATTAGCGCTCCAGTAGCGCCTTGTTAGCGCTTCAGTAGCGCCGTGTTAGCGCTTCAGTAGCGCTTCTTGTACCGCGGTGCCGCCGATTAGCGCGTGCACTGCGGTTCCGGTTCCTGTGGTTGGGTGTGCATCAGCAGCACCATGGCGGACATGTGGGACGCTGAAATAGAAACGCGACAAATGCTCTTACATACGCAATTAGTGCATATGTGTGTGGACGACTTAACGCCCAGAGGCATACAGAAGAGCCTTCTGGGTGCGCGACATTTTTCGGCACCGAGACCGGCGGGTATCCGGCGAACCTTATTCCCAGATTGAGGGACCGAGACAGAGCTCTTTCGGAGGTCTTTAACTGCGTGTCTTTGAAACCAGGGTCACGCATATCGAATAGAAAGCGATGAGATCGTACCCAATCAATTAGTCGCTCAGAGTCCATGACTCTGGATCGCCTGCCCGACCCTTTGCTTGGAGAGCGGCTCTTTTACTTCCTCTTCTTTCAATGCCAAAGGAAAAACAACAACAAAGGAATCGCCGTGCACGCGCTGTTCCGCAGCAGCAAGCACGGCACAAGGAGCGTGAGAGCGCTAACAGAGCGCTTCTGTAGGCGCTAACAGAGCGCTTCGGAAGCGCTAACAGAGCGCTGCTGTGGCGCTAACCGAGCGCTACGTCACGCGCTAGGAAGCGCCACATGAGCGCTCCTTGGAGCGCTCACGTAGCGCTAACTGAGCGCTCCGCTGTATGTGTGAACCGACCTTTAACAGAGCGCTGCTGAAGCGCTAACCGAGAGCTACATCACGCGCTAGGAAGCGCCATATGAGCGCTCCTTCGAGCGCTCACGTAGCGCTAACTTAGCGCTCCGCTGTATTGTGAACCGGCCTTTACGAATTCTGCCAACCTCCTCCATACGGCAAGGAGTGCTGTACAAAGAGAACTTCGTCAAAAACAAAACAGCGTAGCTGTTGGTTATTCCTTCAAGCCTTCGAGAAGAAATTTTCCAAGCCTTCCATGACGACCCGCCGGCTGGGCACCTTGACAACAGCAGGATGCTCGCCAGGATTCTAGAATAGTATTACTGACCGAAACTACCGAAGACCATTCACCTCTACACTCGATCATGCCATGAGTGGCAGCGACGCAATAAACCACCGACGAAGCCGTCAGGACTTCTGCATCCGATTGCTCCACCGTCCACGCCGTTTAAGTAGATAGGAATGGATTTCTTCGGCCCTTTTCCGCCGTCAACTTCGGGAAACCACTGCATAACCGTCGCCATAGATTAACTCACGCGGTACATCGAAACAAAAGCCCTTCCTTCAGAGACTGCACTGGAAGTCGTCAAGTTTTTCATTGAGTCCATCGTCCTCCAGCACGGCGCTCCCGAAGTTCTGATTAGAGATCGCGGGTCATTGTTCATGGCACAGCTGATGCAAGAGATATTTTGTCTTAGCCACACCAGCCAGCGCCGAACTACAGCGTACCATTCTCAGACTATAATGGGCGGACGGAACACCTAAACAAGATCATCGCCGACATGGTGTCGATGTACGCCGACATGGAACACTTGACGTGGGACGAGGTTTTGCTGTATGTCACATTCGCCTGCAACAAAGCAGTCCAAGAGACCACTGGTGTCACACCATCCGAGCTGGTACACGGTCGCAAGGTGGCCACGATGCTGGACGACATGCTACCTCACGAGCCAGCCGGCGACGGAAGTAACGACGGTTGAGGTGGCTGCGCAACGAGCAGATGTCTGAGAGCTCGCCCGAGTCCGCCGAATCCAAGTCCAGCAACGTGTCGACGCTAGCCGCTACAACCTTCGTTGTCTGGACGTCGTTCACATCCAGCACCGAGACCGCGGGTCTGGGTGTGGACACCGATACGATGTCTTGGCCTCAGTGAGGAGCTTCTATAGCGTGACTTTTGACCATAGAAGTTTCTTCGACGCCTGGCAGATCTTAACTACTCTAAGAAATGCCTAAGCGTTACTTCCCCGCAAGATACACAAAGAGCCAGCTCGAAGAGACCTAAAAATGAAGTCTGCGCTGTTTCATTATATGCAAAACAAGCATGAGGCTTTGCGTTGCGTAATCCCACCGCGCAAACTTCATTTTTAGGTCTAAACGGATGTTCCACCTCATCAGTCGCTCAGCTGATTTCGTAAATCGCAGAGATTAGCTCTTTAAGTGTTTTGCAGGTAAGCAGACGCGCAGGCATTTCTTAGAGTGTACGAAGTGGTGCTTGACGAAACGGCACGCATCATCCCGACGCCGACCGCGACCTGAGGTTGTTCACGCCGTTCGACTCAAGCGATTTTTGGCTCGATAGGACTGTGTACTTTATGTGTTCCAAATACCTTTTTAGTTTATCGTTCTGTTATTTGCTTTGTTTCGTTTTATGTTGCATCTGGCGATGCACTCTTTAAAGGGGGAGTAATGCCGCGGGCGCAGCTGGCCAAGTAGGCAGCACGCCTGCGGCCGAGCGGTTATAATGCTTGGCTCAAACTCGAAGAGCCGAGGTTCGCTGCTAGGCTTGCGGATACACATGTTTGTTGTTTCTGTAAATGTCGCGTTCTGGCAAATTCGAGAACCCTACTGCTTTTCTGAGGTTAGAAAGTTCTACACGCCGAAGCTTCTACGCCGATTGTTTCAGGAGCCTACGTATGTGCGTAAGGGGCTCCGCGTGGCGAGCCGGAGTCAGTCTCGCCCCAGCGCTGAATCCTGCTGCTTCGCCGACATTGACACCTGCGACACTAACCTTCTATTTTGTTTTGGGTACAAGCTCTCCCCATTAAAGTTTAGTTTCTATAGTTATTATCCAGTTTATCTTTTGCCATTAGTGACAATATGGTCATGTTTGACTTGAGTTGTGTTGCGTGTTCACTCGGGGTGAGGAACCGGGAATAATACCCAAATCACACGGCAGCGTAAAGGTACCTTTAGCCCAGGTACCTGTAGCAAAGGGAGCTCGAGAACGTGATCACACGGCGCATAAAGGGCTCTCTTGCTAAGGGAGGTCCATTATTAAACGGAGCTCGCCGAGCTCCCTTAGAGCTACAGAGAGTAGCCTCGGACCCAAAAACACCAAAAAAAGATCACAGATATATAAATATATCTTGTTTAATGCATTATAACAAATTGAATATATATAAGTAGCGAATTACGAAATGATTGTGGACACAAATGCGATGGAATAATACATTAACGAGGAACGCATACTTTAGCTAGCAGATAGCAGCGGCGGCACGTGGATAAGAATGTCTTCTACGAACCCGAACGCGATGGACCACTGCGAGCTCTTGTTCGAGGTTCTAGACGAGTCGTCCAACTCTCCCGCCCATCCTTTTATCCTCGTCGTCACCCATTCCTTTCGATAGCGTCACTGGCATGTAGAGTTGTTGAAATGGTAAATAATGGTCAGAAAAGCGGCAAAGACAGGAGCCAAGCAATGGCAACCATCACTGTTCTCCACCTTTATTTGCTCTTTTTTCCCCCAATCATCAACAAACTCCCACCACTACACTACAAAAGCTGCGCGTGAAACCGATTTCGAGGAATAAATGTTTATCACGTGCTCCTCTCGTGGTTTAGCAGGAATGGAATCGGCATCAACTTAAAGTGCTCCGTTTATTTACCGTGTGATCGAGAATACCGTTTACTCCAGGTACTTTCAGCTAAGGGACCTAAGCTGACGGTACCTTTACGCTGCCGTGTGAATTGGGTATAACCCTACAGAGCTACAACCCTTATGTTTCAACATATATCTTACGTCGTACTAGCGACGGAGCAACCCCGATGCCACCCCGCCAAACCTAAAGCCGGGGACACAGTATACACATACATCATACAAAATAGTCTGCAAACACGAGTGATCACAATATCCGTGCTTCGAACACCGCATGCGTAGTTTTCTTTTTGAACTTATTGTTATGCGGCATTCGAAGTACGGATGTTGCGGTAACTCGCGTTTGAATTTGTATGCAGACTGTCATTTGTGTGATGTATACCGGCAAGATGACACCGGCAAGATGAAACGCTCACCCCTTCTACTGTTCCAGGTGCTGCTCTCTCTCGGCATGCCAGGCGACCACATCACGCTTGGCGCCAACGGAACGGCCTCTTCTTCCTTCGCATTTTTCACCACCGTCACGACAACGCAACAGCCAGTTCTGGACCATTGGATAACCCTGCCCTGGCAACCTGGATCGTCTACAACCGGCGGGACCCTATATAAGCAAGCCGTCAACGATTTCTTCTCGGGGCATGACACCGGCAAGATGGAACGCTCACCCCTTCTACTGTTCCAGGTGCTGCTCTCTCTCGGCATGCCAGGCGACCACATCACGCTTGGCGCCAACGGAACGGCCTCTTCTTCCTTCGCATTTTTCACCACCGTCACGACAACGCAACAGCCAGTTCTGGACCATTGGATAACCCTGCCCTGGCAACCTGGATCGTCTACAACCGGCGGGACCCTATATAAGCAAGCCGTCAACGATTTCTTCTCGGGGCATGACACCGGCAAGATGGAACGCTCACCCCTTCTACTGTTCCAGGTTAGTTATATGAACACCCGCTTTTGTAACCGTTCCTCTGTAGTGACGGTGTCATGCCCCTTCGACACTCTAGGTTTTTGTAAGCGTGTTCGCTTGTTATTTGAATCATTCTTCGCCTCTTGCTTGTCTCGTTCACGACTGCTGGTAGCAGGCGACGTTGAGTCCAACCCTGGCCCCTGGCCCGGTGATTCTGACAATGTACAAACGCAAATACTTGATACCGTTAATAGAATAGAGGAAGGGCAAAAGGGAATTCTTTCAGATATGAAAACCATGAAAGAACAGCAGAAGAACGCGGACGAACAGATAAAACAGCTAACTGCAAAAGTGACCGCGCTGGAGGCCGAACTTACAAAATACAAAACCTTGCACAAAGACCCCCCTCCAGCGAAAATTTGGTCACGTTATCAGAAAAATTAAATGATATGGCCTCTAAATGCGACGACGCCGAAAACCGATCTCGCCGTTCTAACCTGCTGTTCTATGGAATCGTGGACGAACCAAGCGAAACGTGGGCTGCATCAGAAAGGAAGGTTCGCCAAACTTTATAGTAGCAATGCAGC
>JAZHYW010050173.1:0-155821 GCA_037355805.1 Ixodes ricinus
AGAGTGCTGAGCTTTTTTTCTTTCTTTAAAAACGAGACTAGGGTCGTGCGATTTTATTGCTGGCATGCCAACAACAAACTTTGAGTCATTCTAAATGAAATATACATGAAACCACCCCTTTTTACAGTGATCGTTTTTCCAGAAATGCTTTGTTAGATTGGGTTGACGGCCAGATATATTCATTTATTTCGAGTTTGTAGAAGCATTGAACCCATAGGAATTTGTGTGGGAATGAGAATTTGTTCGTTTAATCGTGAATTTCGTCAAATTGGGTTTTGTAAAATCGAGTTTCAACTGCATTCCAATTGAAAGAATGGTGGATTGTGCAGTTCCACTATGTGTGTTTATGTCCTTGGTCTAGCTCTTGCTGCGTTTTAATTCATGGCACGTGCACTCGGATTACAGTAGTACCATGGTACATTTTTTAATTTCACGTCGTGTTGGAACAGCATGTTTTTCGGACGTGTTTCGTTGTTGCAAGAATAAGCTCTCTCCTGTGTTCAGATTGTCTACAGCAAAGAGCAGAAAGGACCCGTGACGGCGCTCTCTCAAGTCGTCGGGTTCCTCCTGAGTGCCATAGGGCAAAAGGTAGGACGGAAGCCACTCACACTCTGCATTCACACTCGGCATCTGTGGAGGCCTTCATTTTTGTGTTCTGGTTGCGTGTTCCTCTTGCAGATGTACATCTGGCAGCTCAAGGACAACGGCCTGGTGGGAGTGGCGTTCATCGACACCCAGATCTACATCCACTCGGTGGTGACGGTCAAGAACCTGATTCTCGTGGGCGACGTCTTCAAGTCGGTGTCGCTGCTCCGCTACCAGGAGGCATCCAGAACCCTCTCTCTTGTCAGCAGGGTTGGTGGATCTGGCAATTATTTGTTTTGTTGTTTCGTCGTTTCATTTTTTTATGATGAAACTAAGGTTTGAAAAGAAAGTACAGAATGCAACAGGGCAATAGCTTTGGCATCTTCATAAAAGTTCTTGACAAAACTGGTGACTTTTGTCTTTGCAAGTGTCAAGAGAGCTGTTGTTTCACTTCGAAAATGATCAATGTGGTCATATTGGGCACTGCAAAATAATAATTATTATTATTGATATAATTTATGATTTATTTATCTTACTATGAATTGTAAATTTATTAATTGTGTCAGCCTCAATCAATTATAACAGTAGGAGCAAGATAGCCAATGCTCATTAAGTGTCTCTAAGGATTGCAGCTCCAAGATAGCCAACACATTACTTGTAATGAATGCAGCTCCACGTTACCTGTAAGGAATGCTACCCCATGTTACCTGTAAGGAATACAGCTCCAACATGCTCTGTTGCTCTTTGAAGAGCGACAGAATGAGGTCCTTGTAGGAGTCAATGAATTTGCTTACAGTTGGGCGTAAATTGGTACATACTATGAATTTCATATGTTTGTGATATATTTTGCATAACCAATTCTTGGCAATTTTTTATGTTTGTTTATTATGAAAGTTAAACTGACACAAAATAGAAGTCGTTACAGCAGAGTATGTTCTTTTCTTTTTAGGATGTTCGGCCCTTAGAGGTTTTTGCCGTTGAGTTCTTCATTGATAACTCCCAGATGAGCTTCTTAGGTAAGTGCAACATCGCTAAACCTTTGGCATTTTGTTTTTTTGGATGATGAGATGTGTACTGCTTGTATTAAGGTGCCTCTTCTGATTACCCTCTCATTTCTTTACCGATTGTTTCTTGGTCTGAGTTCCCCTGTGATGTTGGTGGCATTTTGTAACCCTTGTCCAAGCAGGCGAGAAGTCTCCTATTTCTTAAAGTTTAGTCATTTTATGCATCCTTACATTAGTCCCCTTAGGCATTATGAAAGGGATCTGGTGCTGCAATATATACACTGAAATATGTGGTTTGCCATAAAACCCCACCAAAACTAAGATTGAATGCGACTAATGTAGAATGTAAGCAATGTTAACTACAAGCATCGCGACGGGGATGGATAGCAAGGACTCTGCACAGCAATTACAGTGACTTAGGATGACATATATATATTTTAGCTGCTGATAGTAAGCTGCCACGATAGAGACCAGTAAGTATTTGAGGTATAATTTGTGGTATAATTCATGTATGGGTAGTTATCACAAAAAGCTTTGTAATAGGCTTGATCATTTTTCTGTGGATTTTTTTATAGACCAACACGGGTGGCTCTGACGTCGTGCCTCTGCGGTGGCACTGTTATCGTCACGGCGCATGTGCAGAAGTTTCACCTCGCACGAATCCGGTTTCTGTGCTCGTGCAGTGCCCACACCTGGTGTGGGCAAATCCGGGCGTGTTTGTAAACAGTGGTTCGGTCTATAACATTAATTTGTTCAGGGCTGTGCTGTACAACACATATAAGTAATTGTCATGTTTTTCTGATTTTTCTTAGAAGCAAAAGGTTGTAATAATTGAAACTACTAGTGTGGCAGGGAGTACTCATTTTTGGCAGTAACCTAAGCAGTGGAGTTTGGTACCTATGTGAAAAAGCGCAGATGTCGTGTTT
The DNA here is from genome assembly GCA_037355805.1 of Ixodes ricinus. Classification (NCBI taxonomy): domain Eukaryota; kingdom Metazoa; phylum Arthropoda; class Arachnida; order Ixodida; family Ixodidae; genus Ixodes; species Ixodes ricinus. The sequence continues at coordinate 2,516 of JAZHYW010050173.1, forward strand.
GTGCAATTGGTGTTGTGCAGTGTATGCATAAAAGTTCCCACAGGAAGTCCAGCTCAGCTCTCCAACTCTGACGGTGTCGCAATTTGTGCAGTGACGGACTCTGAGCGCAACATGATCCTGTATATGTACCAGCCGGAGTCGAGGGAGAGCTGTGGGGGCCAGCGACTGCTCCGACGAGGGGACTTCCACATCGGCTCGCCCGTGGTCTCCATGTTCCGCATCAAGTGCCGCATGGGAGAAGTGGCCAAGCACGACCGCCGCCTTGCAGCCAGCGTGGACGGCAGGCACATCACCATGCTTGGTGAGGGCCCTGTCTTGCACGTCACTCCGCGCGAGGAAACGACATGCTATGGCAGCATCCAGTCGTGTAGCCATTTTAAACATGGAGGTAGGAAGAAGAGGATGTGACATACCGGCTCAAGCCAGCCAAACGACAAAACCCCAAGTGAAGCCGGTAGTAGAGGTCGTGGTCGGTGGGAACGCCCCCAAGGGTGACCAAAACAGCTTCTGGCGCCAAATCAGCCGTCCTTTCTGTCCAATAGGGTCTCTTGGTTTTGTTCGTTTTTGGTCATCATTGGAGGCATGTCCCTCCAAACCGGAAGTCTCCCTCGCCTTCACCTCTGGTGGCGTCATGTTGCCTCCAAAGCTTCCTACCTCCATGATTTTAAAGGTTCCTACGCCTTCTGAGAGTTTTGAAACAAAATGCCATGGAGGATTAAAGCTGTGGTCAGTCTGAAGGTTTTAGCACTTCATATTAGTTCGCGTGTTGCTCAAGCATTGCAATGTTTTCTTTTGTTCCGTGTCCATTGACACGTGATGAAAACCCTGTTGGTTTCAGTGTGCTATTGATAATGGACTATAGGCCAGTGTGTGCAGTGCTGTGAATGAAACATACCTTCACGAAACATATTTTTGAGTAACATATCTTTTATGAACTGATGAGCTAATTGGGAACTCGGTGGCTCATTGTGATTGATTTATGGGAATTATGAAATAAGCTGTAAAACCCCTAATGTTCGCGAGTCCCCCATTTTCGCGAATTTCGTGACTTGGAAATTGTGCGAACTTTAGGGGCCAGTGGACGTCAGGTTGTTTTTGTCCCAGACCTTGGAGAGTGTCTACCGTTTGGGACCAGGGGTAATCGTGGAAGATGGGGTTTGGATGCTGTGAGGAGTTCAAGACTTCTTCCCGTGGCCGACATCGGAGAGTTATCGACATGGAGGCTCATGTTGTATTGAATACAACAAACCAAAATAAATTTTACTGCTGCATAAAACAATTAGAGGAAGACAGTACAAATATTAAAAACTTTATCTAACTGCCTCGCACGGCTTACATAGTTAATTAAGCAGTTACAATAATGGACGCATTGACGTCAAGTGTTTTCCCACGCACAGTGGGGATGGCGGCTAAGCCGCAGAGCAGGGGTGTCACACACAACAGAAGTAACGAGATGAATAGTGGGAGAGAACTACTGGGCCACTCGGCTCCGTTCAAACTCAACGGTGCCCCGTCCGTTCAGGGGTTAAGACAGTGCGCCGAAACCTGTCCCATTTAGCCCGGGTCTACAGTCACTGACCGATATTTTGGGCGGCAATAATTCGGACTTGTTCGATAATTCAAATCTAGAGGAGGAACCGTAACCTACCCAATGTTTTTTAATCTGCTGATTTTTCGGACTGCTCTATTACTTGGATGTTATTTCGGTCCCTGCGAAGTTCAAAAAGACGGTCGGCGACTGTAGTTAAAATCTCATTGGGTACAGATACCGATGCACTCCCCACCAATTGGACGGAAGACGCCACCCTCTCTAGGGACCGACAAAAGTCAAATCAACTTCAGCTTAAACATTAAAAGAGGCAAGCTTTGGTTTGTTTATGAGCCAGAGAAGGTCTATCGAATCAAGACTGTCTGGACGAGAATCGTCAATGCATGCCGAATGAGGAAAACAATCTTCTCAGCACAAAACGCAAACATTAGATACGTCAAAAAAAAGAAAAAAAAAAAGATAAATTTAGAACAGCGCACATGTGTCTCGCGACCGAAAGCATAGCGGAAGACCCATGGTATTCACCCTCGGCATTCCGGGAATGGGAAAGCCACTTCACAAGAGATTCTGACGGGGTTGCGTGCATGCCGGCGCACAAACCTCAGTTGCCCTCGGAGCTACTCCAGCCAGCTTCTCGAACCACTGGACCATGATCCGGGGCTTGGACGACGTTGTTCGAGCCCGAAACGCGGCCTCGGTGCTCGGTCTAGTTAATGGAATCACGTGCCAGCCGTTTGACGGGAGCACTTTCTAGCTCCGAGTGCCTGTGGTGGTTCGCATTCCCTGACATCCCCGGGTGAGGGGCAAGCTCCGAGGGCAACGACCTGCAGTGGGATAGATATATCTCCGCTTGTGGTGGAAAAGTGTGGTTGAACACGCACCGTGAAATATGAAAAGATTGTCCAAAACAAAACGCCGTTACGGCGGCGAGCGAAAATGGACCACCTCTACAGGGCGCAAATATCTCTATTGTCTGGAGAGGCAAATTCCAGTCTTTAGAATTATCAAAAGTTAATGGTCATGAATACGACCACACTGCCCAGTTTGCAAGAAACTGGGGCCACAAAAACAAAGGGTTTATTAGTATTGCTGTTGTGTTTCACTTAAGGAAATTGAACACACATTTTGCCTTCATCTGACATTGGATGCAGATAAGACAAATCGAGTGTGGCTGTAAATTATTTAAATTTTTCCCAGCTCGCTGACTGTATGACTAAAACATCTGCAAAATAATTGGCTAGAGCCAGCAAACTTAAGGAAAATTTGCACAAGTATGATGTGTAAGAGACATTCACTATGGTTTCAGCATTGCAGGCAACTTATGTACAGATCAGCGGTCCTCAAACTTTTCGATCTCGAGGAGAGGCTAGTATTTCCATTCGTTAATCCATTCGTTAATAGCCGAGGAACCCTCTCTGGTTTCGGCATTAATGCGTTAAAGCTGCGCGTGAAGCCTACAAACTTCGTAAAACAATAATGTGCATACTGGGCATTGCTTGGCACGCGTTTATGGATCAGTAGCTGAAATATTTAGTGCTTTAAGCACTACCCAGAAAACACTACCCAGACACTACCCAGAAAAAACAATTTCTGCAAAAAAAGTTGATTTTGAAATATGTTATATTTATATCCACCAATATCTAGAGAGTATTCCCAGAAAGTTTCATTAGTTTACACTGCATAGTTAATTTTTTAGAAATTATTTGGAGCACTTTGAACGCATTTTTCTCCATTCCACTTTTTGGCATAAATTTCACTTTAGGAAAACTATCGTTTTGTTATTACGTAACTTGGATTCATTTTTATCAGTTTTTCTGGGGTGAAATTTTAAGGGGAACATAACTATGAGCTTGTATTTTTTATTTTTCTCAGTTTTCAGGCTCAAGAACTAAAATTTTGGACAAAGGATGGAAATCTAAGAAACAGTATTTGTGTTTTTGTCTTTTTTTTGTCATGAAAGATAGTATAATATAAAAATATAGCTCCATAGTTATCTGCTCTGAACTGTCCTAGAGCAATATAACACATGAAAACAACAAATTTATGAGTAATTTCAAAACGATAGTTTTCCTACGCAGACACGCTCACTTTTATCTTTGACCATTTGCAATTTTTTTGTACTTCACCCAGGTTAACAAAATTTGGCGCAGGTGTTCTCAACATCAACAGAAACAAGCCCTATAAACATCATTTAAATCGGACAAGTGGTTCAACAATTCACTCTCTTGGGTAGTGTCCCACCTTAAAGGTGTAGGGAAACGAAATTTCAGCGCTCATTTTCTAGCTTGAATGTGTTGCATGTTGTACCCTAACCTCAAAAACACCAGTCTTCCGTTGAAAGGCACAAGAAAACTAATTTTAAAGCTAAATAAACGATCTTCCAATGTGCACCTGGTGGATGCATGCGGAGCCTATTTGGGAGGTAGTCTAGCAACGTTGTGGAATCTGCTACGTAGTCGTGACGTAGCAGATTCCTCTGGCGCAGCGCCGCTCTTTGGCATTTCAACATTTTCCTTCTTAGCTTTCCTCCCCAACTCACAAATCGCGAATTGAACCAAACAGTCCAAGAAGACGGAAAGGGTGGACTCTCCTCTTTCTCGGACCCTCGTTTGTGCAGCCGGATGCAGCCATTCTCCCCCTAGAAGATTAGCCAGTCGCTCAAAACTCGGACAAAAGTTGCTTTCCCCACCCCGTTCAGCCCTAAGCTGACAGTGCTGTGGAAGCTACGTGCTTCTTGGGCCAGCCACACGCTCGTCACCCCACGGGCACTTCGAACGGCTCGGTTGTAACGCGATGACGCTATTGACGCCACCACAACGCTGACAACGCCACCAAGGGCAAAGCTCATAATCCCGCCAGCCTTGCTACGTCACGAATGCGGGGAAACTTTTCTTTCTGTTTTTGTTTGCGCCGGATATCCCATGACGCATCGCGCCCTCCGTTCGCTTCTCTTCGAGCGCTCGCTCGAGTGCACCGTTTGGAACGAAAAATATAGCCAATCGTTCAAAATACAAACCTGCGATTATGAATTACGGTTATTACACGTCATGCTTGACCCATTTCCGAACGAAATTTGAAAATTTCAAATTTCGGTTCAGTATCCTTTAAGCTGGAAGAGCACTTTATCTGAAGGCATAGACGGTCGAGGGAAAAGATTTGGGGTACCTTTGAAAGCACTGGGAGCCCTGGGTTTTTAGGTACCCTTTATTATTTAAGCTTCTTTTAAAGCTTGCTCTGCTCATTATTTTTCCAGCTACACTTGATGGAAGCCTGGGCTATGTGCTGCCAGTGCCGGAGAAGACATACAGGAGGCTGCTCATGTTGCAGAATGTGCTGGTCACCAACATGCCACACTATGCTGGCCTCAACCCTAAGGCTTTCAGGTGGGTGGGCACCTCCCAGTTTTGGGGATAGGACGGTGCTTTCCTCTGGGACTGCAGCCAGCGAAGATAAGCTGAAAACTCCAATGCAGTAAATGTCATTATACAATACAAACCTGTTGTTTGTTTTTCAGCTTCTTTATTTTCATTTGTTTTAAAGCCTGAAATGCTTTTTAATGCTACACCCCAATCTCGAAATTTTGTCTGTCCGTCCATGCATTTCCCGCTAAATTTAGTGGGGAAATTGATGTCACTTGTCCTATATGCAAATTCAGTTTCCCCACTAAATTTAGCAGGAAATTTGATGTCAAGTGACCTGACGTCATGGCATCCATAGAGCAGATCAGTTTCCCCGCTAAATTTAGCGGGGAAATTGATGGCATGTGACCTATACACGAATTCAGTTTCCTGCTAAATTTGGCAGGAAAATCGATGTCACGTGACCTGCCGTCATGTGACCCATACACAGATTCAGTTTAAAATAAAATAAACAAATTAAAGAACTAATGTTTCTGAAAAGGCAACTCCAGTCAATTTTTTTTTTTATTATTATTATTTGAGATTACAACTGTTTTTAGCTAAAGCAGTGTCCCTGAATTACAAGGTATAATTCTTGTTTCAATATTGCGTGTGGTTTTATAAATATTACGGTTCAAAGTCTGGTTTCGGACATCTACGACAAACCGAAACTACCTGCTAGAGGGATGGCAGCACTGATAATTAGCCATACGGTCGTGACGTGATGTCACGAGGGTGCTGCGCTACGCAGTACAACCAATCAACTGCAGCTCCGCCACGACGTGACGTTGCAAGGGTGCTGTGCCAATGTTCCTTGACTGAAAGCTAATCCGCCTTGCCGCCCTCTAAAGAGCAGCTGGTCGCATCTTTAAAATCGGTTTAGTAAAATAGGCGGCTTCACTTTGACGTATTACGGCTGTGATCATATTTCGTGCCACTAAAGTGATACCAGCCATTTATTTTGGTTTCGTTTTCCACCAGAGTTGCCCTTTAAATACTGCATTTCATGTATTATAGAACTTTAAAGTTAAAGGTTGCTGGCAATTTTTTTTTCAATTGTTTTCTTGTTATTTAATTCCTCTCTCAATGTTTAAGGGTAATGGCACAGAAGATCATAGTCAAATTGCCATATCTAGACTTGATGTCTTCCGTGCTTTTAGACCTACCTTGGCTCATGGAAAGGAAACACTTAACGAAGTGTCTAGCGTTATGTCCGACGTAACCAAGTTACGTCCAAATCTTCGCCTCCCTAGGTTCACGGGAGAGAGAGGAGGGCGGGGGGAGGGTTAGGTACGCGTTTCAGTGCTCCGTCCGGACGTAACGCTAGCCACAGCGAACACTTAGTTCCAACGTTACATTTGGGAAATTGGGAAAAGGTTGTCCCCAAAGGTTAAATGCTAGCCTAGCTACTTTGTGCTTGGAAAACAAAGTTGCCCATGTGAAGAGCGAGGAAAGGGCAGGTGGGCACAGTAATGATGAGAGTCTCTGTTGTGCCATTAGCGTATGACTATTAGTAGTATCCATTTTTACTGTAAAACATGCTACCCTTGTTTGCTTGTAGGATGTACCATTCCCAGAGACGGGTTTTAGGGAACCCCCACAAGAACATCCTGGATGGGGAACTCATCTGGAAGTTTATGCATTTGTCCTTCATGGAGCGCAGTGAGCTCTCAAAGAAAATAGGAACCACAGTCACTCAGGTAAGGTTTCCGCTTTGCATTTTCTCATTTTGGTTGTCTAATATTATTTTATTTGAGAGAAATTGGAGACTTCGACTACTTTTTCTCGTTGTTGCGAGCCTTACATTTTATTTTCCAGATCACTGATGACCTGCTGGAGATTGAGACCTACACTGCACACTTCTGAGCTTCCGAAGCAGTCGGCTTTGACCAAAGCTAATGTACATACTCATGATCATGGCTCATGAATCAAGTGGATCATTAAAAAGTTTTGTGTGATTTTAGTTTTGGGACTTGTCTTCTTTTGTGTCTGGGCGGATAAGATGCGTTGGTGTCGCAAGTTGCGGTGTTAGTGTTGAGGGCATAAACGAGTGCACCAAGATTCACCGACCCAAAAATGGATTCTACATGCATCAGTTTTGTCAGGTATGATCAAAAAACTTTTTCTGCTGCAGTAGTGCCAATGACAATGTACAGCATGGACTTGTCAGAGATCAGGAGAAAGGTTCGCACTTGATATCTCATTCTATTTTGTATAATCTTAAGTTATAGATATTTACTTTGACTCGACACTGCTTATCGAGCAGCAGAAGGAAATTTTTATGTAGGATGGTGGCAGAAGTTTGTTCCATGCGAGGAAGTGAAAGTTTATTCCATTCCTCTGAGGTGTGGAAAACAGTATATTGGGCAGACAGGGAGGTGCGTTAACCACAGACTCTGAGGGCATCATTTGGAAGTTTCACGGGCACCAGTGGATTCCTTTCACCCCATTGTCGTTCATGGCCGCACATGCGCTGACTGCGTTCCTTGTTTCAAGAACAGAAAAGTTTTGGGAGTGCAACAGATTTGGCAAGGAAATCATTGAATCATTCACCATGAACTCCGTTGACAATAATGTGTCGGCGCCTTCCCTTGTTCTTTCCAACCTACTTGACTCCGGAATTAGCCTAGAATAAAACTGCACACAACCTCATTCAAATTTTGTGTTCACCATGCTGCTGCTTCACATTTTATCTTGTTTCCTTCATTACAATTTTATCTTTACACTTTCTTTCTTCCTGCCTCTTTTTTTTTTTTTTTTTCCTCTGCGGTTTTGAATTGCAGAGTGCTTTTAAGCTCATTCGTGTCGTTGCTAGTTGAAAGAAATGTTCGTCGTCCTTCGTCCCGAGTTTGTTTTATTCTTTCCGTGGTCAGTTAAAACATGCCCAGGCAACACATTTGCAAGAATGTGAAGGTAGTCTTGTTGGGTCATTGAAATATGATAGGGTCAACCAAGGAGGGTCAACGCTGCAAACTTGCTGCATTAAAAAATTACACCATCTTCCCGAGGGGAACCATGGGGTGATGCGGAGCATCGTGTTGGTTCCGAGGAATGAGTCAGTTGCGTGCTGAAGTCGAGAGATGGCGCCACCGACTGCCCTAGCCTTACCCCCTACGCGAGCCTTCGTCGCGGCTCGCGGCAGAGAAACTTGGAACGCTCGCCGCTCGCCGTTTATTTTTTTTTCACACTTGAAGGAGAGGAGACTAGAGGAGGAGAGTTGCGCGTGCGCGCGCGGTGTGAGTACAATCGAACGCACGCGCAGTGCACGCAGCTGGTAGAGAGAGAGAGAGCGGAGAGAGTAACGCGCAGCTGTTGGAGAGAGGGAAGGAGGAGAGTTGCGCGTGCGTAGTGTGGGTGCGGACTACGACGCCGCGGGACATAGACCCGAGCAGGAGATGCTCCGCATCTAAAAAAAGTACAAAAAACTGATTTGGTGGTCCTCGAAGGAAGTTGATGGTTCAACCTTCAGATTCTGGTGTGTTTGAAAATGGTGTGAAAGTCCTACCCAAGTCCTACCTTCGTGTGTGGTTTTTTCTTCCGTGTGAAATAAATACATATTAATGTTCGGCGGCGTCTAGTTGTAAGTACGACGTCGTAAAACAGGTTTTTATTCCAAAAAGAAAGATAATGGTTCACAGCTTGTTCACAGCTGACGTTAGAAAATGTGTTCAGCCACGAGCTCAGCGGTTTCAAGAAACGCAAGTTGGCACCACTGTGCCACTGTTTGTTTGGCCTTCATAAAGATGGCGGCAACAGCCGCGATAGCCGCACGCGAAAAGCAGCTAAAGAAACTGCGAAACTTTGTGGACAAGACGGGAAAGCAGTTGGATGCCATCCTGGGAAGCTTAAAATGGACCAAGGAACGAATCCTCGAGAAAGTAAGTATATAAGCAGCCGCGAGGAGCGTGCGTAGCGTTGGAAAACGGTTGTACTGTCCTCGTTTTTTCATCGGACGCACATTTTGACCGATTAAGCTTCTTTAAATTATACTCTTATCTGGTTCCTAAACGTCATTTTATTTAATGTACTCCTTAGAAGGGCTACGTTGTCTGTCCATTTGACCCGGGACACAAGATGCCGGCATCATCGTTGGACAAACACTTGGAGCTGTGCTCATGGTTGAAGGAGGGTTACACGAGAGCAGAAAAGGTGCGTGAAAGAAGACTGACATATTGTTCTTTGTTTTCTGTTCTCCCGCTAACTTGTTGTTGCACTCAGGAGGAAGCACCGCCAAGTTCGCATTTCTTCTACGCCAATTCGACATCGGTGGTCCCTGTGCTCATAGGTATGAGTGCCGACCTTGGCCGTGTGCCCGCAGTTTTCCGTCTCCTTCGAAACACTTTCTTTACACCTTCTTTTCTTTCAAATGCAGACAGAGAAACGCAGCAAAAGGTCATAACTGAAGCTGCATTCAGAGGGGAAGTTGCAGGTAAGCGGTTGTCCTGAATGCATAATTATTGATTCTGAACTAGTGCTTATGTTCCAGAGGCCATGGTTTAATTAACGTAAACATAAGCGGTTAATTCACTCAATGCCTCAGTTTGCTTGTAAAGTAAAGTAAAGTTCACGCTTTCATGGGCAAAAGAATGAAATGGTGGAGTAATTGCAGGTGCTTGTCCGATGTCACTTAACTGTGTCCATGGTAACGGTATTTTGTACCAGGACAAAAAGATTTTGTGTCTCAAGGCATACCAAGTCTGTGTGCAAAGGCACATGGGTATGTAAAAACAAATGTTTAAGACAACTGGGGGACGTTTTAGAAGCTGCACGCTTTACAGAGGGAGCACCCCACATTGTTTGACCAAGGGGTTGTAACACTTAGCATAAACTCTCTCCTGGGCACAGTCAGATGCTTGGTGTAGTGATTCCTGTCTAAATTTTAGAAAATGTGTGGTTTGATGTGGATCATTGTTTCCAGCATTCATTACTCCCACTTCAGCCATTGTCATGGTGTTCTATGCAACTGGAATATTGTATCCTCTCTCTAAAAGATATCCTTTTGCTTTGCAAAGATGGTTTGATTTGCACTTGAAATCTATGAAGATGGGACTTCTTCACCAGACCAGGAAGGTTTGCAAGCAAAAAGTTATTTACACCTTGTGACTGTTATTGCCACATTTGACTTTCTGTATTATAAATAATGCACTTTTTCATCATAGGGAACATTCAAGTATGTAAGTGACTTCTAGCAATATTTTAAATGTTGTAAATCAAATATTGAAAGTGTAAGAATATAGTTGGACACATTGAATGAAAGCTCACAAATTTGTTTTCATAGCATTACAGGGTTAAAACTTTGTAATAAATCGATGAGAGAGAGCATCCCTTGCAACTTGTGTAACGTTCCGACTTCTTTCGAAACCTTTTTGAAGTTGCAAGAGCTTGCAGACCTTAGAAAATAACTTTGAAAAAACTAGAAGTCCAAATAAAGCATAAGAAAGCAAACTTCAGCGCCATAGTGCTTTCATTCTTGACTTGAAATGCTTGCGTACCACGAACAGCGGAGGCATGCCAGAAGGTGAAGAATGTACCGTTGACGATGGCTCGCTGCATTGTGGAGCTGAGTCCCGCGGAGCGGTTTGCAATCTACGACTACACGGTGGCACGTGCCAAGGCTGCAAACAAGACACCCTCCATCAAGCTTGCAGACCTCCAGATCAACTTTGAGAAGAAGGACAATGGTAGTGAGTGTTTGGCCTTCTTTTTATTTTTTCCTTAGCACAGGCACATTAATCATAAAGTAATGGAGACACATGGCTGACCAAGATGTAGCTGCGCTAAGAAAACCTTAAATGCATAACTTTGGACTGCATAAACAAACTCGTGCATGAAAATATAAAGAAAATATTGTAGCTGTTTTAATAGCTTGAACTACAACCTGCCATAATCCATGCAGTAAGAGGAATAGCAAGAGGTACGCATACATTCCGAACAAAGGCATGTTAAGTTCTTGTCCTGTCTGCGACCAGGTGTATTTGTTCCTCATGAAAAATCTCCAGAGTCCAACCATAATAGAAATGTTTGAATAACCAGCTTTATTGTTGTCTCATATACTGTAAACTACTAAATTTTCGCGAGGACCTAATTTTCGCGAATGGCCTACAAACGCGAAAAATACGTCCCGCGAACAATTCGGGCAATATGTGAACGCTACGGAAGCTGCACTCGATTCGCGAAAATTAGAACCCGCGAATAATTTCACATTCTCAGCTTTGGCCCGATTCGCGAAAATTTGAGCCCGCAAAAATTAAGTCGTTTACAGTATACAGGGTGATTCAAGGAGAGGCCAGGCTCTTTAAATCGACCGTACAATTCGGTTTCTTAACCTATCTCGCTACGATTTTGTGCAGCGTTGCCCACAAATGGTGCATTTTTTTTGTAAAATTTGCAAAGAGCGATCTTATTTGAGGAAAAAGTAAAGAAAGAAAAAGGCTTAGCTCCTATGGAAACGCAGCAACGCCACCGGTCTCAAACAACACGGCGCCGTTTCGCATGGGAGACGAGATGGCGCAAGCGGTCGCGACGCCAACTGCCGCCAACATACGAGCATGCGTCGCCGAGAGCCGGCGTCTTTAGCAGACGATAGTTTTCGACTCAAAAGCGGCGCGAGCTTTTCTGATATCAGTTGCCAATGCATTATTTTATCATCCTTACTGAGAAAACATATTGAATGGACACTTAATCGATTAGAAAAATGGTTTGTCGGGATATTTTGACTGTTTTTTTCGGAGTACCGATGTCGTCTGCTTTGCAGCTCCTTGTTGTTACCGCGCCTGCTTTTGTTTCTGCGATTGTCGCCGCATGCGGAACACGCTCCACTTTTGAGTCAAAAAGATCGTCTGCTAAAGACGCCGGCTCTCAGCGCAGTATGCTCGTTCGTTGGCGGCGTTCGTTGCGCCATCTCTTGTCTTCCGTGCGAAACGGCACCTGTTGTTTGAAGACCGGTGGCGTCGCTGTGTTTCCATAGGAGCTAAGCCTTTTTCTTTCTTTACTTTTTCCTCAGATAAGTTCGCTCTTTGCAAATTTTACAAAAAAAAATGCACCATCTGTGGGCAACGCTGCACAAAGTCGTAGCGCGATAGGTTAAGAAACCGAATTTTACGGTCGATTTAAAGAGCCTGGGCTCTCCTTGAATCACCCAGTAGTTTATAGTTTGAGGGCAACTGTATAAAATTGAAATTGTTGAAGGCAGACAGTGTGGTTTGGTATGAAAATGTAGTTTCTATGGTATAACTTTGCCTTCCAGCTTGGAGTATTCTATGTAGGCAAACACTGTAAAGAGTTGAACCTCAATCTAACGAACCCTGATCTAACGAAATTCGCGATCTAACAAAAACTTTTTCGTCTCCCTATCTTGCTTTCATTGAAGACAATGTATTTGATCTCTCGATTTAGCAAAGTACTTTTGTGCCACAGTTTCGATTTAACAAAGTCTTTAAAAATCGCACATACACATATCAACCAGCACCGCGAGAAAAAAAAAATTCAACAGAAACAAACCTTGTTGTTAAAAACAAAGCATAAAAATGTGCAATCATTGTCTTTTTCACAAAATAAAGTACACATCGGTGGTGGTGGTGGGGATGATGATAAGTAGCCTCTGCCTCATGGAAAAAAAAAGTCCGTCATTAGATGCACCTACGCCCAACGGACTAGAGCTCTTGCGCGTCTGCAACAACGTCTGAACAGTTTTGTTCTTGGAACAATGAGGGGTGTACCGCGCAAAAGGAAAGTTCTGTCGCTCAACATCGAGGCAAAAATAATCGTTGAAGTGACGAATGGCAAAAAGAAAAAGATGGCTCACTTTTGACAATTATGAAGTTGAAAGACAGCATTATGGCGACCGTAAGTTCCCGTGGTTCAAGTGCCGAAAAAAATAACTTGAAGACTGCTGCATACGTCAAAAGTCGAAAAGGCCCCGTTTACCTGTTTCATCGACATGCGGGCTAAGAACGTGCCCTTGAGCGGAGAGCTGCTTCATCAGAAAGCCCTGGACTTTGCTTGCATACTTAGATGTGACAACTTAAAAGCCAACAGTGAGTTTTCACACGTGGCACCATCTTTCCGCAATTACGAGCGGTCCGCTCTGTGGTGGTGATTAGTTTCATTTTGCTTTCCTGATTGCAAGCTGTCCTGTGGTGCTAGGCACTGCTCCCAGAACCGTACAAAATGAGGGTTGATAAATTGCATCCTTCTATTACTGACACATTTTATGTGGAATCTTGTTTGTAAATGCTCACTTGCAAGATGTAAGGCAATTGGAGGGTTTTGGGAGCCTGGAAGACCAATTGCAATGCTAAAAAACTAAAACCTCGGTCCAATGAAGTGCGCTATTTAACGAAATTTTCGGCTCAAAAGACGACTTCGTTAAATCGAGGTTCAACTGTGTAGACGTTTTAATGAGTCTTTGCTTGGGTGCTGATTTGGCCAATTTGACTGTGTACTTTCAGACCAAGAACATCCACCGAGCGAGCTTGAGATCAAGTCAAAGATGCGAGACTACAAGCGCCGGCGCCAGTCCTATCGAGCCAAAAATGTGCACATCACTCGCAAGTCCTACACAGAGGTGCTTCATGAAGTTTTTTTCTCTCCCCTTGCAAGAGCTGCTTGCACTCTCCATATTTGCCTTCTTCTAGACTGCAGTCTTTCATGTTGACACTTATCAGAAAGACCTGAAAACTTGACTCAAACTTTTGCAGGTTCTCAGGGAGGTGATTGAAAACCAGGCTGACTACCTTAGGCACATGCTGAAGGAGGACGATGAAAGCATTGCCGTATCAGAAAGGTGTGTGGAACACTTTTTTTAGTCTGCATTTGAATGAGAATTATGAATAATGGTTTAGGACATATTTCTTTTAATCTGCGATATACAGTTGCCGACCGATTTTTCAGATGCCGATAATTTGGACTTGTTCAATATTTCAGACCTAAAAGAGGAACCGTGACCTACCCAGTAGAAATAGTGCATACTCATGACCGATGTTTCCGACAGTTTTAAGTCAGACAGTTCGATTTTTCAGACAAAATCATTGCGAGCGATCAGCGGAAACGCCACTGAGAAGCCGCCATTTTAGATTCTATGTTGGCTGCATATGGATTGGCTTGGTTTGGCAGCACTACTTGAGTACTGCTAAGTCCTACCACTAGGTGACACTATGTTACGTTTTTTTTTTCTAGCTGCGCGCCATTGTCATCATCATAGTTACCATTTTGCTACATTCATTCACCATTCTCCAGACTTGCGCCTCTTATCTCGTCTCGGTGAATTATGTTTTCGGACTACGCTGGCTTGGACATCACGACCCATATGTTCTATCACCGCTGCGAATTGTCACTAAGAAGTGCGGAAAGTACTCGACCATAACGCTAGAAAAGAAGGAAGCAATTCTTGAGCTAATAGAAACTGGCTTTAGGATCTCACGTCAGAAGGTGGATTCAAACCCCGAACTGTAGGTTCCAATTGCCCCGCTTTGATTGCTCAAAGGGGTTTTGCTGTTGAAGTAAGAGTGAGTGGAACTAGAACTTTTATGAAAAGAAACTTATCTGTGTTTTTTTGCAATAATGCACGCGCTGCAGTTCTGAAAGTTTGTACTAAAGGGGCAAGGCAACAAAAGAACGAGAAAGTATGTGCACATTGCAGCAGCCGCTGTGAGTCACAGAACAGCCGGAGCAGCGAATGTAGATCTGATCCCGTTGGTTGAACTAAGAATAAATGTAGACTTTGATTCATAATTGTTTATGCATGAACACTGCTAAAAGCTCAAAGTTTATTGTGTCTATTCAATTGCTGCTTTTTTGAGCAAAAACACATTGACCTCTACTTTTGAGCATAGGTAGCACTTTGCCATTTGCCAGTTTACGTCAAAGTAGTATATAGGGAACTGGCAACAATCGCTAGTTCAACATAAATACCAAACTCTGTCCAGGGCATTCCTGCATGACGGTAAAAATTATTCTCAGTTGAGTACATGTGATTTCAAATGAGTTTTGAATGATGCCAGACATTTAGTGCTGCTAGGTACGATGACTATGATAGACAAAACATGTTAAATTTGGAAATCTCACGTTTGGTTATAGCTGAAACAGAAATTTAAATGAGCTTAGCGTTTGGAGGGGGCCAGCTCTAAACCCAAGCTCCTTAAAGGGGCACTGACACCCCAAAGGTCGTATTTTTTTTTATTGTCTAAAACGACGCAAGTTGTAGTCATAAACACGCAAAAAAAAACGCATTGCGAAAAAAATTTTCCCGCGCGCACGCGCGCCTTTTTATTTTTGGCGTTTAAATCTCCCGCCGCTACCTCCTTGCTTCTTATGATCGATGACGTCAAAAATCAGAAAATTTAGAAGCTTTGTAGGCGACACTTCTATAACATTTAATAATGGCAATCGTAAAACATGTTTTTTAACGCAATTGCGAACGCACTACGGCCCTTCTTTTTGAAATACCAAAAATCAAAGTTCGGTGAGATGTCCCTTCCTAGATTTGTGTCCTCTCTTTGGCGGCGCTCGAGCAGATCGGCGTGTCGGCGAAGAAACCGGTTTTCCCGCGCCGGCTCCCTTCTATCCCGCCAGCTCGCCTCCTCCTCGCATCGGGTCAGCGGAGGTCCGAGAGAAAGTCGAGTCGCAGGAGACCGCAAAATTTGACTGACTGCACTGCCGGGGACCGCGCGGGAACTTCAAATTTAGCATTTGGAAATTGTTTTTTAATTCACAAATACTGAATTCCCAAGTTTCGAATTTCGAGGGTAATGTCCCGGCACCGTTTTCAATCGTTTCAGATAATAAAAAAAAATATGATTTTGATGTGTCAGTGCCCCTTTAATAGTTTCCTGAACATAAGCTTTGAAATTGAATTGTTTTAGTGACTGTTAAGGTATAATTTGATTAATGAAGGAGTTCTCCAAAACTTTCTGTAATGGAAGTATCTCACTTCCCTTCCTAGGTCAGCTGTTTTTATTTTTGGGGGGCAACCTGGTGTACTTTGTTTATTGTATTGCTGCTCTTGCCACAGGGCCCACACACCAATCAGAGTATAGCCTGCATTTGCTTGAAACGCACTCACAAATGCTGGGTCATATTTTTCGTGGAGAGCCATCCAAGTCTTGTCTGCCTTTGTAACCCCTTCATTCGGATCAATTGAACCTTTGTTACCAAGACATTTTTCCAAATTACCCAAGCATCAAAGAGAGTGCTGGGAACATGTGTAGATATGCTGCATGTGCTCATCCCATCTATATAAAAGATTTAAAGTAAATAGTCAAAAGTAAAGTGTTGACGAATGTTTGTGTAAAGTGCCATTTGTTTTGTCTTTTTGCTGTAGAACAGTTATTGCTTCCGACGCCTTCTTGTGTAAGTGCACATTCCTTGGTGCTTGGATAATTTGACAAAAAGGTCTTTTGTAGCTGCTTTTCAGTTATGACCTTTCGTCAGGGAGTTGGGAGTTCCTTACCTGAACCAGCAGTATGGTTGTCACTGTAGATTGAAGTTTGTGGCATTCTCTGTTCACAACATTCAGCTAAACCACCCTCACTGCCCCACAGACCGACAAGAGTAAGTGGCAGCAGTAGAACGGAGTTGCAAGTTCCGCCAAGCTCCGTGAGAGAGGCACGGGAAGCCTCGGTTGCTTCGAGCAAACGCAGGCGATCTCTCACTCCTGAGCCCAGGAAAACGGCCCGAGAAAAGACACACCATGCTTCGGACACCAGCAGTAGGCACAGGCAAGTTGTTGGCATCTGGCCCCTTGTAATGACATTGAGGGGTTGGACTGTTTGCTTATGGTGATCACCCCTTTAATACAGTTCACTCCCGTCTTGGAAAAAACAAAAAAAAAAAAACATTTAATATTCTGACACGGCGTTAAACCCGGAAAGTGCACGAAGAAAGCAGCTCCAGCTCAGTATTGGAGCAGCACCAGTCAGAGTGTTGCCTGCATTTGCTTGAAATGCCTTTTTGTAACCAGTGCCTCAAGGGTGCTGCAGAAGCTGACTGAAATCTGTTCGTTGTTTGACAACGTCACATGGGGGCATATTTGTATCGGAGAATGTGTTTTAGGGGTCGATTTCCATGAGCAAAACTGTCATGAACAAGCAACACGCTAAAAACGTTGCACAATAAAAAGAAAGAAAAGGACACTTAATGGGGTTTGAACCGGGGTAGGTGCGGTGGCAGTTAAATGCTATAGCCATTGAGCTGTGTAGCACAGCTACTCTGGAAGCATTGCACTCCTGTCAAAACATGGCGGCGAGAGCAGTGTGATGTGATACCATGTGGTGGTTTGTGCGGGAAATTTTTTATGGATAATGGCAATTTATATGTACCAGTATTGATTATGTTTCTTAAGAGGTGATGAATTTCAGTCTGGATGTGACTGTAGCTTGTATTGTGTAAAGTTTGGGTAGGAAACTATACATTGACTCATCCCTATGATCCTTGGAGATATGCTCATGGTTGTTACGATGACCCTCTTTAATTAAGCAGAAGGTGGTCCAGTTGCACCATTTGTGCCATTTTGATAAATTCCCGTTTGCCTGCACCTTGCTACGCCCAAAGGGAAAAGTTGCGCCAAGCTGCACCAAAGCGAACAAATCTGCAAACAAATAGGTTTCTGGAAGAGTTTTCTTTTGGTCGGGCGACTGTGGGAATCTAGTGGGGTTTGGCCATCCTAGTCCAATTCAGGTTTCCGGCTTTGCGACATTGTTTCACAGATTTCGCACCAATTTTACCGACATTCCTAACATAGCACAGTTTCAACAGTGTTAGCTGTATTTCTAAGCACACAATTGAAGGTTAGCAAGCACACATAATTTTGTTTTTCTTTTTCTGCTTGCTCATGCTTAGAAGCGTAACACTGTTTTATAGGAATGTGCTTGCACATGGTTCCCATTTCGTTGGCATGCTCGAGTCGGGACTGCAAATGATGTGAATCCTTGATCATACTACTTGTTAAAATGTCTTTACAATAGGAAAAACCCAGAATATTTTTATTGATTATTTGCTCATTTCATGTGAGAAGACTTTGTACTGGCAGAGCGCGCAAGCTACAGGGGGTGCTTCTTAGCTATCATTATCACCGTTTGTGAGGTGGTGGGTAGGACAGACCAGGATAGACTGCGCAGATCTTGATCCCTCGACTCGTCAGCTCACTTCATGCGCTGCTTGGGTATTGCGCTGCAGAGCCTGTTTTACTCGTGTTTGTTTGGTGAAGTGATATTAGTAGAACATTTTACCAAAGCTTGAAACTGGCACGCGTAGTCATGCTAACAAACACTTTTGGTAATGAGGTGTCGAAGCACTTGGACAATGGTGTGCTATTCTCTACCCCAGTACAAAAGGCTGGATGATTAAAATAGAATACTGTAAAACCCTTTATTTTCATGAATCTGTCACAGAGGACATACCAATCGCGGCCACTAAATTTCCAGACGCCTTCATTGAAACTCTTAAGTTTTCGTGTGCCCTTAAATTTCACACATTTTTCAATTCGCGAAATTTAAGGGCTTGCAAACATTAAGGGTTTTACAGAATCAGGTGCTTTACCCCACTACAACATATACCACGGCGAATAAGGTGTATTTTTTTAATTATGATTCGGAGAAAATATAACCGAGAAAGGAATTTCTCATCAAATTGAAAATAGGAAAGCGAAATTTGAGAACTTCTCGCGTGTGTAGTGAACACTTCAGTGAAAGCGACTTCGTATATCTCTTGGTTTTAATGTGATTTGTTAGTTCTAGTCTCTTGTTAGTTTCAAGTTCATTCCTGTTTATTGTAAACAAGTAAACAAAGATTTCCTCAAAAGAACTGGCAGTAAGAATCAATGGCTGGCTTCGAGAGTCGTTTCAACTAAATCCCTCCTTCTTCACCCGGTCGACGTGAAATGTGCGAGATCCCTCGCGATCGCAGTCTTAAGTCTAGTAAGTCTGGGACACTTCAGTGTCCCCAAGAATAAGGTATACACCTGCTATAAATTACTACCGTTTGTATGTTTAATTTTGACAGACCCAAATGCACATAATGCATGATGCACTTCTCAGCAAGCGATATTCTAAATTCGTAAACAATTCTTAGTAAAAATTGGATGGATCAAATTTAGCAATCGCCTTAATTTGCCGGGCCATGTCCGACAATGTAAGAATTTATGAAAATTTCTGCTTTTCTTTCAAGCAGAAGTTGCGATGTGACAAACTTCTTCGCCACGTATTCGATGTGGGAGGAGCTAAGCGCCAGTTGCTGACAAGCATTTGCCCAACTGTCGAGTTATACTTCGATAAGCGTCGGTATCGGCAAGCTCAATGTAGCTAAAACAACTGTGTGGCGCTTTGCAACGCAACTGTGCGTGCGTGCACTGCTAAGAAGACAGCACATCATTTACTCTGATGAATGCAAAACCTTTTTCTACAGCAGCCTTTACAGGTCCGCAAAAAAAGAATCGGAGAGGCTGTGAATAGCATTGACGCATGCCGTGCAAGCTGTAATGTGAACTTCCAGGCTTGTTTTTGAATATTTTAAAGTTTTTTAATTCAAAAAGCAACTTTGAGACACTGTTATTCATTAGAAAGATCACTCACAAAAACATCATACATGTTTCTTTAAGGGAGACACCACCTTAAAATTACAATTTTTGAGATAAAAATAAATTTTCCTATTTTTGTGTATTGTGGTTCCACAACTAATAATGTATACTCAGGACTGCAAATTTTATTGCAATATCTGAAGTATTTATGGAGAAATAAAACATTTTCGGTCAGCCAACGATGCAAAATCACGTGTTTTTGAAATGTGAAACTTCTATTTCCTATTTTCAAACTGCTTTAGCTTTGCACCGGTATGCCCTAGAATGATGATCGAACTCTCGTTGGAAAGAGCATTTCTTCACAGTTTCAGTACATTAAATATCTTTGCTCGAGAGTAAACTCTATTCAGGCAAGACCACCATAGAAGTCCAGCTGTGACGTAGAAGAGGCTATGCATATGGCCAAGAATCGAAAAGCTTACCCTGATTGAACACAAAACTGACTAAAACCAGCATTCATTTATAGAACGTTACGTGGGTTTGTCTGCTTTGTATTTCGATGATGCTTGCCCCCCCATACTTGCTGATGTTGGTTCGTGTATTGCAAGCATACCCAATTCCTCACTCATTTCACAATCAATGTCCAGATGCCGACAACAAAATGACACTCAAAGAAAGCGTTCTAAGCTCGGACTCACTCAGCAAAGCGATGCTGGAGATTAGGTGTAAGCAGAAGGCACCATCCACGCTCTTGGTGCCTTTTAGTTGCCACCACCACCAGTAAAAGCGAATGTAGTGGTGTGGAAACTTTAAGCAAGTTTTTCTCAGTTTCACTTTCTTGCAGCAGCTTTCGTTTTAGGAAATCTATCATTTCAATGAATCGCTGAATGTATTCTTTGCTGTGGATGTTTCTGAACTGAAATTTAATGAGGAAGGGGCTAGATATTTCTTTTTCTTTTTAAATAAAGTTCTTATTGCCAAAAAGTAGAGTTTTGATGAGGAGAAAATGCCCCATTATGTGGAATGCTTTTCAAATTGACATTTTGCATAGAAAAACAGATTTTAAGGTAAAAAAATAGATAGCCCCCCCACCATATGTTTAAGTTAAGGCTGAAGCTTAGAAATGCTCAGTATTCTCCAGCAATTTTATACGATAGATTTCCTTTCCAAGTGAGGCGACTTACATCAATAGCTGTATACCAACCCCTGCAGCTTATTGGAAAATAGTCCTACTGGGATGAAATTTCATAGAGTGCATTTAGGCAACGAGACGATTAGACCCTCCAAATTTGTACAATATTGAGCAGCTGGTTTAAAAGTCGACACTTGAAGATGGTGTCGCCCCTTAATAAATAAACTGTTTCTAATGGCATGGATGCAAACTAACATAGCCACTCCGTGCTGTTGCATAGCGCGTCGTCTGCTCGCATCCTACCAGCTCCGTCACAGGAGGGCGCCCACAAGGTAGCGCCGTCAATACATCTCGTCGCCAATAGTGCCAATTTACCTCTATTTACTGCAGGGGTCACCTGGCCCGCAGATCGTTGCAGTCTTTCCAGTGATGCAATAAAAGTTTGGTTGGGGCTAGTTCGTACATATCGATTAAAAGGTTAAAAGGCGTGAAACAGGACGAAAAGAAGATACGTACGCACAAGGACAAGCGCCGACGTCAAACTGTCGATCACCATCACCAATAGACGCCCCATAGCAACAAGATAAATGTTCCTATCACCTATCACTGATCACATGCAGTCATCAAGAAACACACTCCTTTGTTCAGCAGAGAAAGGGATGGGATGCTTACGCATTCGTCAACTACTTTTAATACAGAAAGCTTCAATTATTTCCTTTTTTTTATTTCACTCAGTTTAGACAATACATTTTGTCTGCAGTAGCAACAACAGTACTGCAGTACATTTTCTCATTCCCTCTTTTAAGAAATATTGTGCACTCCAACATTGGTTCACACCCACATCATTTGAACTGCTCTGCAACATGCCCACCCGAATTACTGCGTACGGCAAGCTGGTGTTCCCGCGCTCTTTCATAGAACATCGTCCGGTCTGACCGATGTAATCTTGGCTGCAACTGAAAGGAATCTCATATACCACCTTAGTCACGCATTCAGTGTATCTTGTTACATGGTGTTTTGAGCACGAAACAACCTTTTGGTTTAACATCACGGAGCACATCTTTGAAGGTTTGCACGGGGATGAGAACACCAGATTAAAGAGATACTGAACCGAAATGTGGATTTTGCAAAATAAGGCCACAGAAGCGTTGAATGGGATGCTACGAACTCCAAAAAAACACTCAGACATTGATATCTCAAACAGATTGCCATACTTTTGGAAAAGAAGTGCGCGATCAAGTGAGCGCTATGACGTCATTGTCTTCCAGGAAAATTTGAAAATGAGGGGCATCGTTTGAAGCGCCTAGTTTCTCTCCCTCCTTGCTTCGGTTCATCAGCTCGACGGGATGTAGCGAGGAGGAGAGGAAATGAGAATCGTGACGTGACTTGTCTTGTCTCGTCGGCCGTACTCAATCGCACACTTCTTTTCCAAAATACGGCGATATCTTAGATATCGCTGTATGCGTGATGTTCTTGGGTTTTGCAGCGTCCCGCCCATCCGTCCAGCCTTGTTTCGTGAGCTCGAAATTTCGGTTCAGTATCCCTTAACCCTGTGCCTAGAAGCCATCTTTTTTTCTCAAGGTGCCAGTGCAGGTGGTTCCATATTACAGTGAAGCTGTTTATGGCTAGGGTTCCGTGGATTTTTCATGTGCATCAACAAAAACTTGCAACGCCCTCTCTTTATTGTCATTCCAAGCGCTTGCGTGCCTATAGTCCATTGCAACTCAAGAAGGTAGGGTGAGGGTGAGACGGGCTGGGGAGGAAGAAGCAGACGGAACGCTAAAAAGAGGAGGAGGTTTCCCCCTCTTTTCTCCAGCATTCAGTCTGCTTCCTCCTCTCCAGCCCGTCTTACCCTTGCACTACCTTCTTGAGTTGCAACATGACTATAGTTTCCTTTCCTTTCTCTCCCCCGGGGTGGCGGTCCCGTCGCGCGTGTCTAGTTTATCTAGTTTCCTCCGGCTCCTCGGGGCGGTGATAGTCGTCCACACGAATGTATGTAAAATAACCAGAAAGACAAGTTGCTGTTCTCCATTTTCAATTTGACTTCTCTTCTCTCGTCGTAATGGGGAGGCCGTATATATTCCGGACTCCCGAAGAGCAATGTGCCTACGAAAAGCAACGGCGGGAACGGCAGCGGTGGCGGGCGGCAAACACCATTGATGAAGATTGTGCACGAAACGCCAAGCGCATGCGGCAAAGCAGACAAGACGACTAACGTTGCGGGGCGAAGAACGCATCACAAAGATGCAGGTTTGATGCTGCTAAATTGGACTACTTTAATGGAGCATACGCTAAATTCAGAAGGGACTTTCTGGACAAACACTTTGGGTGTAGCTGTAGGGTGTGTGATACGCTGTGGTTCAACAGCGACTTGACCAACATCGGCAATGTGCACGATCCTGCAAAGCGGACTCGTGTGCTGCAAGTGTTGTCGATGATCACTTGCACTTGATTGATGACCACCGATCAAGACAATAAATGTGTTCATACCTTTGTTCAAAAATCTGTGCCACGTCTGTGTCGTGTGCTAAACAACTTCGCTAGTCATCCACCTTCACTGAGTGGAATGGCTCACAGTTTTTGTACAAGGTGTCCCACAATTTGAAAAGATGGCTGCTAAGTTACAGGGTTAATGTGGTGTTCTCAGCCCCATGCAATTTTCAAAGATATGCTCCGCGATGTCAAAACAAATGGTTTTTTACGTGCTCAAGAAACCACGTAACAAGATACACCGAATGCATGACTAAGGTGAAATATGAGATTCCTTTCAGTTGCGGCCAAGTTTACATCGGTCAGACCAGCTGATGTTCTTCTAATGAAAGAGTGTGGGAACACAAGCTTGCCGTGTGCAATAATTTGTGTGGGCATCTTGCGGAGCACAGCAAACAATGTGGGTGTGAACCAATGTTAGAGTGACAATGTTTCTTAAAAGAGGGAATGAAAATGTACCGAAGCTTTCTGTTTCAAAAAAGCGGTTGACAAATGTGTGAGCATCCCATCCCTTTATCTGCTGAACAAAGGGTGTGTTTCTTGATGACTGCGTGTGATTAGTGATAGGAGCCTTTATCTTGTTGCTTGGGTGTGTCTATTGGTGAGGGTGATCGACAGTTCGACAGTTCCAAATCAATTGGAAGTTGGCACTTGTCCATGTCGTACGTGTGTCTTTTTTCGTCACGTTTCATTTAGCGCCTTTTAACCTTTTAAATTTACAGTGATGCCCGGCTCTCAACCTACTGCTACAAATGCAAAGATAAAAGTGTGTGAAAAAAAAACAAAAAAACAGGACAAAAGGCAGCATTGCTACGTGCCTCAAAAGCGCAAGCGAAAATATGAATAAGAATGAAAAAATCTGCATCAAAATGCGGGTTCTCTCGCCATAGTATTCGTTGTACATCGTCATCAACAGCATCACTATATTCATAGTTCCCAGTTTCATGTCTGTGTAACTATGATCTGTGTCATAACCCTTGCATATTCTCATCATCAGATCTAGCACCCTCATTAGTCTTCTGCCCTGTGTTAATATATGCACTTTGATTTATGCCTGGTGAATTCTCTGGGTCACAATTATTTTGTAATGCTTTTTTAGGCTTATTTACTTTGTATTTCCTCATTTATGTTAATCTTGTCCATTTTCTGACCTTGGAGACTGCAACAGGTCTCCAATCCGGCCCCTCAGCCAAAATGTAGATGCCTAGTCTAGAGAGTTAAATTGGTACTCTACATCAACTTCTGAATGGTTATAGTCGGCACGCTTGCATCAATCCTGCTAACCTCTGTCTGCTAGCACTAATGGAAACAAAACATGAATTTGACTGTTTATCACACAGCTTCACAGCAGTCGAAGGGTGATTTGACTATAGTCGGTGACAGGTCAAGAAGGAAGTGGAGGCTCTTCCCACCTCTATCCACTTGAGCAGAGTGAATGGTGGAGAGGAGGTCGCCTCCTCTCCAGTGTTCGCTCTGCAAAACTGAAAAGAGGATGGGGGAGCTTCCACATCACCCTTAACCTGTCAAACTATAGTATGTATAACTCCCAACTTTAGGTTTTAGTGGGCATCAAACAACTGATTGCACGAATGCTGCCGGCACCACTAATATGGAACTGCACCGAATTGCTCCAAACTTGCATATGTGCTGCTCCAAGAAGAGATTTTTTCTGATACAAAGGTGCTCCATAAAGATTTTTTTTCTGCTTCGAAAATTTCTTTTAATTTAAAACTGACTGGGCCACCGCTGAGTTGAAGGGCCCTGAAAAGAAAAAAAAAGTATTTTTTTACCAGTTGGGTGGGACACGCGTGTCCAAAAATTAATTTTACGTGAAAAAAAATTTTTGAGAGCAATATTGACAGCGCGAGACGCGATTTAGTTGGCAGTCACCTCCTTTCCACTTGTTTTTTTCTCGGCATTCCCAGTGGTGGAGAGGTGGATCGGCTTCGCCTTCACGACCGAGATGGTCATTCCGGAATGACCCGTGATGTCATGGACTTCGCGCGCAAAATTTCAAATAAATCTCTTGCCATCAATATTGCTAAAAAAAAAAAATTCGCATAACATTCATTTTTTGTTACGCACGTCCCAACCGGACTGTTTAAAAAATACTTTTTTTTTTCTTTTCAGGGGTCATTTAAGGCACTTCTAATACTGGGTTGTCAACACCCAAAATGAGCTGTTTTTACCTTCTTTTTGTATGCTTTCAATGTAGACCAAACGGCATAGAACCATCAATTTTTGTAAAATATTTGAAAATACTAGGTCAGCTTCCCCATCTACTTGCCGTAAATTAGTATGTAGACTCAGATTAGATAGCTTGCTGTGTCTTGCATTGCACTGTCCTGGCAGTTGGAGTTTGGGCTTTACAGAACCTCTGCAAGTATGTCTTTAAAGTACGACTGGGTGTCGATGAAAACGTGTAACTTGATTAATCGCCGCCCTTTAATCAATTAAATAATCGGTTAATCGCAGGAATTGAATAGGCGCGACAGAGAAGGGAAATTTGGTTCAACAAAGTTTGACGGGGCTCGCAAGCATGCATCTTGCTGTCGTAATTCTGCGGAGCAGCGCTGCTTTTAAGTTCAGAGTGACGAAATAACATTCAATTTATCCCTTTTAAATGGTGTTTTTGTGTCTGTTCTAGCAAAAGTATGGCGTCTTCGTACTGTGGCCCGAGCATGGTTGACATTTGGACAATAATATTGGCACAAGAATATCTTTGCAGCATCCCTTTAACCTAGACGAATTAGTGTGTGCTGGTAATGTTACAAGAATAAGCGGAGAGTAACAAAAGGGATGACTCCTCAAAAACAGAACAGTCCCGTCCTGTGTTTGTCCTTTTTGTTTCATTTTGTTTATTCATATATTTTTATGCCCTTAACTTTTTAAAGAGCACACTACTGGCTTTATGAGGGAGACTTATTACTGTAAAATTAGATACTAATCATATAGTGATTTCTAATGGCATTTCATTTGTGCATATGGTTTAGGTCATCCAATGGTCACGAACACCGGAAGCATCGTCACCACCATCACAAGGGCAAGCACAAGCATAAGCACAAGTCCAAGAGGAGCCCAGGTTCAGAAGACTGATCATATTGGGTCAAGAATGGTTTTGATGAACAAGCTTGCTGAAATAAAATTTTACTTTTGATTAAATCTGTTTTGTATCTTGAGTATGAGATGGACTGATCACTGATGGAAGTGTTCTATTACCCGATTCCATACTACTTGGATGCTTGTGCATCTAGGGTCGTGATAAGATCTCAGCAATGGGAACCAGTTCTACTACTAACTTTTGTACTCTGCACTGTCATAGGAAACAAATTAACGACAGGTCCACAGGTTTTGCCAGATGCGAAATAGCCATGCTATTGAGTATCAATTCTTACCTTCCTTAGCTAATGCTCACAATACTGTATGCTACATTCTGCTGTTTGGGTTAATAATACACTGCTTCATTTGTTTCTCTACCTTTATTTTACTGTATCCTCCAGGTATGCAGACATATTGATTTCTGAACCAATTCACAGCTGAACCCAACAGAAAAATTTATTACACTGGATGAAAAGCTGTAACATGCAATAATCCAGACTTGGAAGTAATCCGTTACAAGTAATGGGATTACTTGTAATTAATTACTTTTCTTGTAATATAGTAATTAATCTGTTACTTTGCTGAAACTGTAATTTATAATGTAATCTCTTTTTCAGTAATGAATAGTAATCCGTTACAAATAATGGGACTACTTGTAATTACTTTTCTTGTAATATATAGTAATTAATCCGTTACTTTCTTGAAAATGTAATTTGTAATGTAATCTCTTTACTTTTTCAGTAATGAATTGCTGAAATTACTCGTTACAATTCTTCCGTCCCATCAAAAGAAACAGAGTGGAAGAAGGGCGATGCAACGGACTTCGCGCTTTTAGCATGATAACACAAGACGCTGGCGAGGGAAAGCAAAGGAATTCACGGAAAGCACGAGAGCCCAGTGGCGGATCCAAGGGGGGGCGATGAGGGCGGCCGCCCCCCCAAACAATGTCGACCCCCCCTCCCCCTTCTCGGAGGGCAATTTGACATGGGTGGACCCCCCGGTGCACAAAAAGAATGGGAGACAGCATCATTACAAATTTTCCGCCCCCCCCCAAACCGGAGTTCTGGATCCGCCCCTGCGAGAGCCCAGCCAGAGCCCGTTTCTCGACTCGTTCGCACGGTCAGCCAAGCTGGGAGGATTCGACTGTCTACATGGAGGTAACAGGCTTCGACTTCTTGGAAAGCAAACGAACTGCTTCGAGCGTACAAAAGAGCAGAAAACTAATGGGCCATAAAACCATCGCATGGGGTTTGTGTCGAGTGGGACTGTGGGCACAGTGACCGTGGTGCATATGTCGGCTCCCTTCCTTCCCCCCCTTTTCTACTCTCCTTCTCTCCTCATCTTGTCCCCCCAAAACAATTTTTAAACCACGCTTTGCTTGTTGATGTTTTTGCCTACACACGCTCACCCCGCAAACAGAGAGGAAGCTCTAATGAGACATTGACCCTCTTCACCCTTAAGAGCGCTGTGAAAGCTGAATACTGGCTGGACCAACCAACCATGTGGCTTCTGTCACTTGACTTCGCACTAGCGGATGCGTAGTGCAAAAACATAAGGGGTGCGATGGCAGGAGTTCATTGGAACAAACAAAAATCTAGCATCAACCCTGCTGTCAGTTTAAACAGTAACTTTCGACAGCAGGCAATAAGCTGGTTGGGGAGTACAACAAGACGGCTTGGGACATTTAAGCTGAATCCATACTCTTAGAAACGAGAATGCTAGGGCTCTCATCAGCGGATTGCGCCTGCAGAAACTTTGACAGAAATTTTAGGGAAACACGGCCCCAGTTTTCTGAGAATAAACAGTGACCCACTTGGACACTGGAGTTGAGAAGCCGCTTGTAAACGCGTGAAAGACATGGAAGCGTGCTGTTCACTGAAAATTGTGCTAATTTTAATCATTTCTAAACTGCAAAATCAGTTCAGCTGAGAGATTGTGCATTAATATTTTGTGTGACACTCTTGGTTCTGATAAGTTTGGTGATCAAGAAAGAAGATCAGGTCGGTCATTCGTTTGGATAACAACCTTCATCAAGCGGGAGTCTTTGAAATGTACCCAGACGCAAGTACCACGTATTGGTCTCACAGCCAGTTCATATTAGTAGGTAAACCAGCCCCTATTTAGGCAACATGCAGCAAACATAGAAAAACCATATCTTCAGGGGAATCATGTTTTGAAGCTCGCCGATGCCAAACTTTGAATAATTTGAGTGGTGTGTGAACTTTCGCCGCCCAAGTGCATTCGTCACATGTTCATGGGATTTAGTTCTGTCCCGGTTGGACAGTGCAAAGCTGATATATATTGAGCACCCGTTTAAGTCCTTTAAAACTTTATAGATTCATTCTTCTAAAATTTTCCCCCTCAAACATGCAGTACTATACGTATGTCGTCTTTTTTGTGTTTCTTTGGAGTAACGCAAAAGTAATCAAGTAACAAAGTAATTAATCAGTTACTTTTTATGGGGAGTAATTTGTAATGGTAATCCATTACTTTTTAGGCCAAGTAATTGTAACTGTAATAATTACTTTTTGAAGTAACGGGCGGAAGTCTGCAATAATCATTGGCCATGGAGCTTGAGCTTGTACTCTTCAAGTAATGAAAGTTTTGCCTGGTTGCAGTGCAAGCAGAAAAAAGTTTATAAAAAAAATATTGCATGCTATATATAGATTACAAAGTGACAGGCTCAAGATTTTAGTCACACCAATGGAAAAGAATTTTATTCCTCTCGTCTCGTACAAAACGCGCATCCATGACTTTCGGGCTTTGTGAAGTACAGCACCGCTATGCAAATGCCCCCCAGAGTTCCTCCTACAAAAACCTTGCCTTTTCTTGGTTCTAGGAATGTTAGTGCCACACACACACTCGCATAGACATCGCGAATCAAATCTCGCAAAAGACGCGTTTTCGCGGAGACACCCGTACGACACATAGTAAGACGGCCAGCCACATTCTCTTGTGGGCCCGTACAACTACGAGAGGTGCGTCACAGAACACGAGAAAGAACAAACCCGGAGTGTGCCTACTTGCTACTGGCATCGAGCAAAAACCGTAACCGTCTGCACGCTTCTTTAGTTTGTACATTTCTAGCAAAAGAACCCGCGTGAATGACTCGGAAGGTCACACAGCACCCACGAGGAAACACTAAAATAAATAACGCAAGGTTCAACAGCAGAGTAGAGCTACACTAACACAACGACGACGAAATAAAGGTCGGGTCCACTTTGGGCTCCGGGGCCACGTGCCAGGAGGTGCCCGGAAAACGAGCGTCGTGTACTCTATTGTCACCGACAGAGTGAGAACAGCAGTGCGTGTCTTTCAACCAACCTCCAGCACGTGCTTCGTGCCTTCCGCTGTGCTTTGGCCGTGCACGCGTGCTGGAGGTGCACGAGGTGCCAAAGCATTGCCGGAGCATTGCCGGAGGCATATGGAGCTCGCGCTGGAGGCGGAACAACTGAAGCTCCTCCCTGCCATTGTCATGCCGTCGGTGACTATAGCTGATAACATGACCCCGATGCCCAACTGTGGCTGGTTGTAGCAGTGTGGAGATGCCCGCTTTGGTCTAAGTTTCTGACCGACTTTGGATCGTCCGCCAATGCTGCCTGGTGTTTTCGGTGAACTGCCTCTTTAGCTTGGCAGCCTCCCGACATTTGGCTGATGACGTTTTGGAAGTCGACCTAGTATGCATTGCCTCATCTAGCCTCTTCCTTTTTTCTTTTTTGTTGTTCCAAAGATTTATGCATTGATATGGTAGAAAACTTGAATTTTCAATGTGTGAAAATGAATGCCTAATTTCCCTTATTCCATTCTAAGAAAGAAAGAAAAAAAACTGCAGTTGCTAGCGTTTAGCGTTTGCAGAAGTGCCACATGTTTGGGTGTTTTACACCAGCTGACGGCGGGTAGTTTGCATGTAGGCTATGGCGTTCCCACTGTTTGGGTACAGTCGATCACGCCGATCTGAGGCCCAGATGCACTCTTGAGGAAGCACGCCAGCATCAACCCGGAAGAAGTGATCTGTAAGTGGTGACACAGACACCAGAGTTCTGAGTGGTGATTCTTGCACACTAAGACTTGGGAGGACCCTCCGATGTCGATGGCTTGTCTGGTGATGGTGAGGAGCCACCAGCACTGGTGCCTGCTGGGGAATCTGCCGGGAAAGTGGAGGTGTATATGAGATACGAGGGTAACTAAATGAAATGGAAGGGAACCAAAACTATACGAGAGCATTTGGCAGGTAAACGGGAAGAACGAAGTGTGCAAATATAACAGATGCACCTTTTCTTTTTCAGCCACTACAACCTCGAGGATCTTATGAGAGTGGGCTGCCGACCCTTCGTCTAGGTTTAGTCAGCCCGTGTCTTCAAATGCGATGTTATTTTTATAAAGGCAGATTTTCCATGCTCGAGGGTGAGACGGGCTGGGGAGGAGGAAGCAGACGGAACGCTAAAGAGAGAAGGAAATTTCCCCCTCTCTTTTCCAGCGTTCCGTCTGCTTCCTCCTCCCTGGCCCGTCTTACCCTCACCCTACCTTCTTGAGCTGCAACGGACTACAGTACTATACACCACTTCTGAGGTCAAGTATAAGAGCTCACCAACCTTTAACAAAAAATGGTGTATAGTGTAAAATGGTGGTGTAATATTATGGTGTAAAATGGTGTATAGATGTGTACTTTACCCAACACTGTCTATACCTGCTCTCACCTCAAGAACCGTAGTAAAACAAGTTCGGCTCCTTGAGGAGCATTACTAATTTCCCCCTTTATATTGATAATTAAGATATATCTAGGTGAATTTTAGGTTAGATATGTTATCTTATCAAGACGTACACGTTCCAAACGCCAAAAGTATCAGTTTTTCCTCCTACAACCAAATCTCGTAAGAACTACTTTGTGTCTCGTAAGAACAATGCGAAAAACTTGCTTTTTTCTTGAGGTGAAAACGGGTATAGGGCATAGGCGCCGACTATAGGAGGGCTCGGGTCCGAACCCCCCTCCCCTCGAGCTCTTCAGAAAAGCAAGTACCATCGCCTCCGGACCATCTGGGTGCACCTCATTAACCTTATCAGTGCGCCCTGGTGCCCGCACATATCGATAGCTGGCGCCCAGTGGATAAATAGAAATTTATCCACTGTGGATTACTTTTTCTAACTATTCGCACAGTCCTGTTCAAAGACCCTACGTAAGTATTAGCAAATCGCCTCTGGAACCTCTGGGTGCACCTCATTAATCTCATCTGTGCGCCCTGGTGCCCATGCATCGATAGCTGCGCCCAGTGGATGAATAAATTATCACTGTGGATCACTTTTCAACTATTCGCAGTCCTGTTCAAAGACCCTAGTAGTATAGCAAATCGCCTCCCGAACCTCTGGGCACCTCATTAATCTCATCTGTGTGCCCTGGTCCCCACATATCGATAGCTGGCGCCCAGTGGATAAATATAAATTTATCCACGTGGATCACACCAACTATTTGCACAGTCCTGTTCAAAGACCCTACGTAGTATGAGCAAATCGCCTCCGGAACCTCTGAATGCACATCATTGATTTCATCTGCACCCTGGTGCCCACACATCGATAGCTGGTGCCCAGTGAAAAAATAAAAATTTATCCACTGTGGATCACTTTTTCCAACTATTTGCACAGTCCTGTTCAAAGACCGTACATAGTATTAGCAAATCGCCTCTGGAACCTCTGGGTGCACCCAATTAATCTCATCTGTGCGCCCTGGTGCCCACAGATCGATAGCTGGCGCCCACTGGATAAATAGAAATTTATCCACTGTGGATCACTTTTTCCAACTATCCGCACAGTCCTGTTCAAAGACCGTACATAGTATTAGCAAATCGCCTCTGGAATTTCTGGATGCACCTCATTAATCTCATCTGTGCGCCCTGGTGCCCACACATCGATACCTGGCACCCAGTGGATAAATAGAAATTTATCCACTGTGGATCACCTTTTCCAACTATTCGCACAGTCCTGTTCAAAGACCCTACATAGTATTAGCAAATCGCCTCCGGAACCTCTGGGTGCGCCTCATTAATCTTATCAGTGCGCCCTGGTGCCCGCACATATCGATAGCTGGCGCCCAGAGGATAAATAGAAATTTATCCACTGTGGATCACTTTTTCTAACTATTCACGCAGTCCTGTTCAAAGACCCTATGAAGTATTAGGAAATACGATAAAAGCTAGTGTTGAAAATTCCTTCGAAAGCCATTGGAAGTACTTGCAAAGGACGACAGTGGCACCTCTAGCGGACCTGCAGCCTACGGAAGTAGACAACATAATATGTTTTGTAAGCCCCATTTTGTTTTCCCAAACGCTGAAACAATTCCTTACGGTCAGTGCGCTTGAACCGCGGAATTCACTGATCACAACTGCAATGACGGCTAAATTACAGGGTCACAAGAGCAGACATCTGTTTAGGTATCATGCCGTCAGCATGCATATCCTACGTTATCCAGGGATTACACACGTTTGGGACGTCTCTTTCAAGAGACGTCCCAAACGTTTCCCGGGGGGGGGGGGGGGCGCCGCCTCGCCCCCGCATGCTTTCTAACCCCGGGAGGTCTAAGTAAAGGTGTCTTCTAGACATCTAGGTGAAGGGCGTCTACAAGGAGATTGTTTCTATTGAAACAAATTCCTTGTAGACGTCTTGAGCAGACCAAGACATTTATAGCTCATTCTAGCTCTTTTAAGACATCTACGCGATGTCTTGTGCAATACTTTAGTTCTCAATGTTTTTAATCGCGTTCCAAATCAGGTCCACCGGCTTGATGCTTACCGCTGCAGGACAGATTCTGGAAACTGCAGGGCAGGGACGCGGTGCTGACGTTGGTGGCGCCCTCCTCGAGTATGTCCGGGAGGGCGTTACGACGCCCAGTGCGACCTGTCTGCAGGAAGGCGTCGAAGCCCGGGGGCCTCCCGCGCTGGGGTCTGCCGGCTGTTGCTCCACCTCCATGCTCCTGCCCGCCGCGGGAACTCCCGACGATCGGTCGACCGGACCTGGCTCGGCGGCCCGGGCTACCCTGTGGTCGTGCAGAGTGAAGCCGGAGTTTAATCACCGCTCCTGGACTCGATTCAGAGGGCATTACGGGAAACTCGCACGCTCCAACGAGCAATGGAGCCACATGGGGAACGCGTCGAAATGTAACTCGAGACGCGTAGCACACTGCCGGCCTCTCGGTACGTTCACGCATGTGTTCTGCGTCCGTTCACATTCAGATCGTTGCAGGAGTAGCAGGGAATCGTAAATAGGCAGTTTTCAAGATCAGCAACATGGCCACGTATTTTCTATTCGTGCAGAGTTGCCTTTACTCCGAAAAACACGCGGCTTGCAGAACCCGTTCATCATCATCATCAAACCACAACAGAAAAAAATGGCGATTCCGCGTTTTCCATATTTCCCCTCGCATATAAGACAAATATATATATATATATATATATATATACCACATATATATATATATATATGTGTGTGATTCGCAGTGTCCAGTGCTTGCCGACAAAGCGGTATTAGGGATTTTCTTTATTTTTATGCTACGTTGTCAAGGCATGGCTCCGATATTCCTGGTCAAGGACATCATCAAGTCTAGATCAGTTTCCAGTGCCCAAGCCAGTACCCCGCACTGCTCCACTACAGTGCGCCCGAGCACGTGGCCGTCGACTCCTGCATATCGTTCGCGTGCGCTCGCGCAAGTAGCTTTGACAGCATCTCAGAAACTACGCTAGCCTTGACAATATAGTACGCACGCACACACACACACAAAGAAAAAAAAAGCAGTTATGTTAATCTACAGTAGTCACCACTAAGGGTGCCTCAATGTCCTTCTGTTTAGGGTGATGCCACCCTTTGCAGTACCCGATGCCGACAGCACGCGCTCATGGGGAAGAGTACAGAAATCGACGAAAACAAAATGTCGCCATAGCACACTCAGCGCCACAGACGCGTGCAGGGACACGCTCTTTCACGCGCTTCTGAACAAAAAAAAGTCAGCAGAACCCATCCTTTGGGAATGATTATCTACGTTAATGCGAATAGCATCAAACGGTGCGGAGTTATGCGCGTTCGTCAGGTAGCCGGCACACTCTAGATACGCCAGCCCACTCTTGAGGCGATTCTAAATTTGTTGACACTTTCACAGCCCTGCGCACGATCTCCGCAGCCCAGCACGTGCGTTTGTGTCACTTAGGAAGGCGAGCAAAGCACGCGCCATACGCACAAACACTCAAAATGGTACCGACCAGACTTTCTGGCGTCTCAGCTAGTCTCAACCAACGGTACTCTAAACGGTTGTTTATATCTTTACCATAGGACGCGCTTTACAGCGCTGTCACAGCTACCGGTGCGCGCGCGTTCCATGCACGAGGGGCTCATTCCGCTCTCGTGAGGCTGAGCACGGCCGCTACATCACCCTCTCCCGAGCGCGGGAGAGGGTGAGCTAGCGGCCGTGCTCAGCCTCACGAAGCGGAATGAGCCCTCGTGCATGGAACGCGCGCGCACCGGTAGCTGTGACAGCGCTGTAAGCGCGTCCTATGGTAAAGATATAAACAACCGTTTAGAGTGCGTTGAATGACTGCCTTCATAGCTCTGTGGTTAGCGCGTCTGCCTGCTGATCAAAGGGTCAACGGTTCGAATCCCAGCCGGCGCCGGTCTTTTTATTTATTAAAACCCTTTCATGGTCACTGACCTACCTGTACGTCAGCGCAGGAGCGTCCCGCATGGTTTCTGACGTACCCGTACGTCCGCGACTGCTCGTACGTCCGCGACTGCTCGTTCAAAAATTCGCGCCTCTTCTTGAACAGGGAGCGTTCGCGGGGAGGTGCTGCCATCTGCGTAGACTGCAGGGAACTACAGCCGTGTAATTGCGGTCATGTTTCTTTTAGCGCGGCTTTGGAATTGCGAAACGTGTAAGTGATGCTTCGAGATAGCGCGCGCGTGCCGGCTGCTCCGGAGGTAGCGTAGCGGAGACTGGAGCGATGGCTCTTCGGGTTCAGACTTTGAACCATTCTCGAACTCGGAGTCGGATAACAGCTCGACATCCGACGCACAACTGGAAACCAGCTCGGTTGAGTCTAACACACAGCCGCTCTGTCTTCTAGACTGTCTCGGAAGCGGGCGCGTCGAAGTTTTGGCCCTTTCTGTTTTGTTCAGCCTGCTAGCGAGTGTGCTGCAGATGTTTAGAAGTGTGTGTACTATTTATTTTAAGTCTTAGATTTTTTTATGCGACAATAAACTAGTGTATAATCTTTGCTAACGCACCGAGTAAAAAACCCGACCACGGGGCGGGTCTTTGAAAAAAAAATGCGACCATGAAAGGGTTGCGAATAGCATTCTTTGGATACTTCACGCACTTTTCGTCTATGTATCTATCTATCTATCTGGCTATCTAACCTCTTACGCCGCGGGTCGATAAATAAATAAAAAAGACCGGCGCCGGCTGGGATTCGAACCGTTGACCCTTTGATCAGCAGGCAGACGCGCTAACCACAGAGCTATGAAGGCAGTCATTCAGCGCACTCTAAACGGTTGTTTATATCTTTACCATAGGACGCGCTTTACAGCGCTGTCACAGCTTACCGGTGCGCGCGCGTTCCATGCACGAGGGCTCATTCCGCTCTCGTGAGGCTGAGCACGGCCGCTAGCTCACCCTCTCCCGCGCTCGGGAGAGGGTGATATAGCGGCCGTGCTCAGCCTCACGAAGCGGAATGAGCCCTCGTGCATGGACGCGCGCGCACCGGTAGCTGTGACAGCGCTGTAAAGCGCGTCCTATGGTAAAGATATAAACAACCGTTTAGAGTACCGTTGGTTGAGACTAGCTGAGACGCCAGAAAGTCTGGTCGGTACCATTTTGAGTGTTTGTGCGTATGGCGCGTGCTTTGCTCGCCTTCCTAAGTGAGCACAAACGCACGTGCTGGGCTGCGGAGATCGTGCGCAGGGCTGTGAAAGTGTCAACAAATTTAGAATCGCCTCAAGAGTGGGCTGGCGTATCTGAGAGTGTGCCGACCACCTGACGAACGCGCATAACTCCGCACCGTTTGATGCTATTCGCATTAACGTAGATAATCATTCCCAAAGGATGGGTTCTGCTGATTTTTTATCGACCCGCGGCGTAAGAGGTTAGATAGCCAGATAGATAGATAGATAGATACATAGACGAAAAGTGCGTGAAGTATCCAAAGAATGCTATTCGCATTAAAAGGAAAATAAAAGTGTAGGACAAAATGGCCGGATGACTCCACCCTAAGCAAAGCGCACATGAGAGCACCCTAGTCACCACCAGTGAACTAAAGTCACTTGATAAAATTAGAGCACTATATAGCTCCTTCGGAGCAGAGTAGCGCAATCTAGAACGCCGTCTCTCGGCGACTAGCGGCGAACGCCCGGAGGTTCCAACTCCGGTCAGAAATGCATGGGGAACGTGAGAAAATCGTTGTTTCTTCAATGTTGTGGAGATGTACGGAACGACAATAGTTTTTGACATAATAAAGGGACTTTTTAGAATCATTTGCGCTGAGTTGTATGCCAAGTAAAGACGTAATTTGTTTTTAAAAATTGCACGAGCGGCATCATGCAGCAGAAGACGCGGCGACGTCACAGCGTCCACGTGACCCGCTCCGGCCAACCCAAAGAGCCCATCTCCGCTGCGAGCAAAAATCGTCTGCTTCAAACGCCATTGCCTTGGAAATTGCCTTCTCAAAATTTGCACACGCATTCGATATTATTAAAACTTTGATAAAGTGTTTAGTGCTTTACCAACTTCACGACAGACTAGTTTTGAAAAGTGTGAACTTGCCGTTTATTTTTTAATTAGCCGTGTTGCGTCGATCTCCATGTATTCTCCCATAGGGCGGGCCGGCCGCCTCCTGGAACCCTGAGTATACCACGTGACTCGCGCCGAGCTGCTCTGTCGGCCATGTTGTCGGCAAAACACGCGGATCAAAGGATTGCGCTACTCTGCTCCGTAGGAGCTATATAGTGCTCTAGATAGAATCTAAATTTACAAGTAGCGCCAACCATTGTTGTGGAAACGCGCAAGACACGTGCCACGAGCGGGCGCTTCACCGCCATTTGCTTCCAAGGGCTGCTCGGGACACGGGCCTCGTGCACTGTTGCATTTGACGCCATAAATAAGCTATGCGTCAGAGTAACGACTATACCCCGTTTCACCTTATGTTGTACCGCAGAGAAGGCCATGGAAGCGCGAGCTCATAGCGTTGGGAGCTGCTCTTAACGCACAAGAGCTTGTGCCGCCGAGATGTGCCCTAGAGCAAGGAGCACGCGCTTCTAGCCTTCGCTGCGGTACAACGTAAGGTGAAACGGAAACGACTACTTGGCCATATTGTGTCTTCAAATCATGGTTGCCAGTTATCTGAAGCTTTATCTGAAATCACAGGACACGCTTTTCCGCCCACCACAAATGTTTGAACAGTTAGCGACAGAGCAAAGCAATATTACATGACCTTCCTAACACCGAATCTAATGCTGAGGAAGTCGCACATTTGAATCATGACGATCGGCAGTTGTGTTTGCTCTGCATACGAGCCAAAATGGCGGCGCCCACAACAATGTCGGGGAACGGAGTGCCTAGTGCCACTAAATAAGCTACGCTTTGGAGTAACGACACTGGCCATATTGTGGCTTAAAATCATGGTTGCCAGTTATCTGAAGCTTTATCTGAAATCACAGGAAACGCTTTTCCGTCCTCCACAAATGTTTAAACAGTCCGCGACAGAGAAAAGCAATATTACATGAGCTTCCTAACACCGAATCAAATGCTGAGGAAGTCTCACTTTTGAGTCATGACGATCTGCAGTTGCGTATGCTCTGCACAAGCCCCAATATGGCGGCGCCCACAGCAATGTCGGGGAACGGAGTGCCGATACTCTAAGCGCAGCTCATTTAGTGGCTCTAGGAGTGCCGATACTCTGAGCCCTCTAAGCGCAGCTCATTTAGTAGCTCTAGGGCTTTACAGTCACTGCGATAGCTGCGACACGTCACGGCGAAGTCGTTGGGCATCGGCGTCGCGTTCACTCACTGAACGTTTTTATTACTTTTTTGTCCCGGAGCGCGTGAAAGCGCATCTCCCGACACAAGCTCTTGGCACTGACAGTGCTACGAACAGCATTTTGTTATCGGCTATTTCTCCGTATTTTTCCAAAGAGCGCGCGCACCGGGCATCGGGTACTAAAAATTTCGAACGCTTTTGTTTCTTGTTTCGGAGCGCGTGAAAGCGCGCCTGCCCGGCACGAGCTCTTGGCATTGACAGTGCTATAGACGCTTTACACACGCGCCAGACTGAGTCGACATAGCCGACCTTCTCTTGTTTTACCGAGATACCGAGCCACTGAAATTGGTGTGGACGAGCCTCCACAATGACCAATGCTGGGGAGAAAAACAGAATACAATCTAAGATGGCAATAACCTGGCCTGCTATGGTAATAATCAAGCAGAAGTAAACGTAATAAGGAGAAACAAAAACTGAAGGTCAGTTATGGCGGCGCCCATTCACAGCTGCTGCAAAGCGTCTGTAACGGCATTTTGTTAACGGCTATTTTTTCTTTTTTACAGTGGAGCTGTTAAGGGCCAGTTCCCCAAGGATCGTGTCCGGTACCAAACAAATGTCGACACAACTCTCTGGTTGCCGCCGTCGCTCATAGGTGGCGGTAGCTGTCCAGAGTGGGCATCACAATGTCGAATGACACAGACTACCTGCAAGGCCATCCCCATCACACCCATCTCCGCCAAGCAGCCCTACGAGGAGCCAGCATTCTCCGTAAGCGAAGCCTCTGGAGTTGCAACAGGTTCATCGTTTCGCGGGAACTGGGAAAGCAGTAATGGTACCCGGACTAACATTTGCAAATGCAGTGGTGTGTGTCCCAGGAGATGTCCGCGCCAATATGGAGCGGAGGCAGAGAGACGTAGGACGCCAGGCACTGGGCTGCCATGGAGCGGTCGCCAACGAGGCGGTGCAGGGTGACCTGGGCTGGTCCTCTTTTGAGGCTAGGGAGGCTTCAAGCAAGATAGCGTATGACGGACGCCTTCGACTTATGGATAGATGCCGTTGGGCGAAGAGAGCTGTTTATATACACCAACTTGACTGGGCTGCGGACCCGCTGGCAGAAGCGCCTCTATCACCTTCAACACAAGTACGGCTTCTTCTCGGAACCTGTTGATGCGTCGACGGAGACGGAGTGGACGTCGGAAGTTAGGAAGAAGAGTCCGAGACTGCGAGACCCAACAATGGCTCCAAGACGCCCAAACGAAATCGACGCTGGGGGTGTACCTCGCCAAAAAATAACCATCGCCTCGGAAGTCCGGCTGTACGACAACAGCCTGGGTAGCCGCTTCTTGTTCGAGGCACGTGCCGGGGCACTGCGGACGCTGTCTTATAGGCGTCGTTTCGACACCACTGTTACGTCAACTATGTGTAGGGTGTGTGGGGTAAGCGACGAAACGGTGGAGCACATTGTGGCCAGACTGCGCGAGACTCAAGCCGTCCCGGTCACAGGACAATGACCCAAGGCGTCCGAGACCCTTAGCGCTCGCTGAAGCGTTGGGCTTCACTGACAGTGAAATCGGACAATCCATAGCAGTCTGCCCAGCTACGGGGCTGAATGTAGCCTCCAACGACACAAAAAGGCTTGTTGCAGAAACGAAAGGAGACTGGAGGACTGGTGGCAGAAGACACCTACGCTCCCAGGCTTGGGCACAGACCTTGTTTGAGTCACTCCCGATTCAAAGGAAATAGCCGCATCATCATCATCATCATCATCATCATCATCATGTTGTGTTTTGCCGGTTACCTGCTTGCCGCCGTCGCTCATAGGTCGCGGCAACATTTCTAGCCTCGGCAAACAGACAACTGGTTGCTGCCATCGCTCGTAGATGGCGGCAACATTTTTTATTTTTTTTCTCAGAGATTGCGTGCAGTGGCCATCGAGTACTACAAACCTCTGAAGCACATGCAGGGCAGGTCATATATGAACGCTGTGGCGCAGCTCAGTGGTAACGTCTCCGCTTCGCACGCAGCGGACGTTTGATTCCGGCAGGCGATCTTTTTCAAGGATTTCGCAACATCGACGACGGACGTCGCCAACAACAACTACTACAGCATCAACTGGAACTACAACATTAGGAACGGACGTCATGCCCAGTGGTGGCAAGATCCCATAACAGATTTCGCTGTAAGAAAATAATTGAAAAGTGCTGGGAATGTAGGTCTACGGGCCGCACGCGCTCGCTTCACTTGCGTGATAGATTCGAAGTAAATAACGAAAATAAGGCGCTGACCAACGAGCGTGCAAGATGCCATTTTTTTGCGCGTTTGCTTTAGAACAGTTACTGCTGCAGACACCAGCACACGTAGACCTACATTCCCAGCATTCTCCTTGATGGTGTGGGTAATTTAGCGATAGGTCTATTGGACGAACTGGGGGTTGTGTGGATATTTATACAGCGTGTAGTTGGTCAGCCATTTCAGAGTTGCGACGAGTCACTCGCTGTAGATGAGCAATTTAGCCAGTGCAGTACAACCGCTAGCCTGGGGTCTTTAAAGTGCACCACGCAGCATAGTGATACACGACCGCACGCCGGTACGATGCTCATCTAGATCGAAACGGGCAGGGGTGGGGATTGAACCCAGGATCCCTGGGTTCTGCAGCGCGAGCTTTCGCTCCACGTGCTCCGAGCTGGTGTGCGCTATAGCCCACTCGGCCACCGATCCCCCTTACCCCGTTTATTAAGATTATTAAGACGAAGAAAAGGTCTCTGCTTCGATCTCAGTAGTTACCTGACCGGTGGACAGGGGCACGGCGCCATAAGGTGGCTTCAATAGACCTATTGCTGTCTTACCCAAGCATCAAGGAGAATGCAGGGATTGGTGTTCCACGCGCCGCACGTGCTGGCCTCAGCAGTAGTAACTTTTCCAAAGCGAAAACCTAAAACAAATGGCATCTTGCACGCGCGTTCGACAATGCTTTCTTTTGGTTATTTACTTCGAATCTTTTATACACGAAAGGCGTGCGCGTGTGGCGCGTGGAACACCAATCCCTGCATTCTCCTTGATGCTTGGGTAAGACAACAAATGGTCTATTTGGTTGGTTTCGGTTTCAGCGGGTTTGCGGTTCTGTTGGTGTGTTGTCATTTTCGCTTTGTTTTGTGATATAAATGTACCCCTTGTGGTACAGAACCAATGACATAGTGGTAATGGGCCACCTTGTAGAGCACAGGTGCTGAGCTCCAGGATTTGTTAGAGTTCGGATATTCTCATCACCGCAGTGGTTGGACAGGAGCCACCACCCGAGTATCCGCCGAGGCATTGGTTGTAACGATTCCACAATTACGTCATCAAGCTTTGCGAAGTCAAGACTGAAAGAAATATAGTTCCCCTTTTCTCGCAATAGACCCTTTCCGGAATTCAGTCGGGCAACTTTGATCACTAATGGCGGCCTTCTGTTTAGTGATGAAGGAAGCAGTTTAAGATGCTCCTAAGCAGATGATTCGATGCCTATACATTTTAGACGTTAGCGCGGCGTGAAGCAGGAATTGGGTGTAAGAGCAGCGTAAGCGTTCATTTCTAACTCGGGCCCAGTCCATCTGTTAGTAGCACACACTCGGCTTCAAAGCCCTTGATGTACATAATTTTATCAAGTTGTCTATGCGGGCTGGCGCTTCGCTCTGACTGGTTGCATCTTTTTCGCCATCGACACTGAAAGAGATTGAAAAAGAACTGGTCAGTGAAGCGCAAGCTCTCGTTTGCTGTTGACTTGCGAAAGTGACGGTGCCCCATAAAATACTGCTGACCACAGGTTCATTGCCGCCATTAGTATCCCCCCCCCCTATGTAATACCCTCTCACGAGGGCCTTTAGGGGTAATATGAATAAATAAATAAATAAATAAAAAAGTTAAACTGCCATTTGAGTCACCAGATGGCACTGAATTCCGGAAAGGGTCTATTGCACCGCGACAAAGAAGCTTCTGAATCGTTGGCGGTCTGTGCGAGTATATTTGGGCCTGACTATAGGAACAGTACGCCTCTGCAAAGTCATAAACATTCCAACCCGATATATTTTCATGACCCCTTCAAAAGGTTTAGAGCTAATGGGAAGTGCGGTGTAACACTATAGCCCTCTCGTGCAACGGGCGCAAAGCTGGCGGCGCGCGAAAACGCGAATGCCACCGCGCGCTTATTATTCGCGTTTTCGCCCCCGAGGCCTTGAGCCCGTTGCACACGAGTTGTAACTTCAGCGCACCACCGCGCTGATTGCCACAGGCTTTAAATATTCCTCAGGTTTGGTGATTTAGTGGTTTTTGATTACGCCCAGGAAGTTTCTCATTGGAACCTTGTTCATTCTTACTAATAAAGTTAATTAACAACTTTTATTCGCTTATCATAGTCCGTTTTATCGTGGCGATTAGAGTATACCTCAAATGCACAAACCGGCGATGTAGCATTCCCGGCTTATTAAAAATAAAATCTAAAAGTTTAAAATCCCCGCTCCTGGCCCAATTTTTCGCCAGCTCTCTTTCTCCCTCCCCTCTTCTTTCACAATATATGTATAAAAGACGTTTGCGACTGCACCTGGTCAAGCGCATCTTCCCCGTCCCCGAGTTGCATCACACCTCGGCTTGTTTGTCTTTTTTCTAGTTCTTGCTTCCTGACGCCTTTCGTATTCTTGGGACGTACCGACTAGCCCGCCCCCGTCTGGGATCAAGACGGTGAGTTTCATTGCCGCTATGTTGACACGTCTCGCCCTTGGGCCTCGTCGGATCGGTCGTGCCGGTCTTCTTTTGCTTGCACCTGCGCTTGCGACACAGGAGCGGCAGTCAGAGCGGTGCAGCATGAGCTGGCCCAGTTTATTGCTAGCCGAGAGAGATCTGCCGCATGGGGTGCCTCCTTTACGCTAAGGTACGACCGCCCCATTGCTACGATATAGGAAACGTGGCTGCCCATTCCAATCTCTCGTTCATTACTTTAACGTACCTGGGGCACTCTAAATAACGTACCGCGTGGTTTTTGTGGGCCGGAACGCCGCTTGGCCAGCTCAAATGGCCGCACGCGTCCTGTCAATATAACGAGGCCGTAGTGCTGACGCCACCTACCGAATTAATGGTACAGAATGGACGAGCGCTGCGTCTGCGTTCGGAGGGACTCGTGTCCTCGCTGACTGAACACGAGCTCCATCACTGCGCTGACGCAGTACATACACTCAAAAAAAAAAAAAAGGGTATCACCTCACACTTCTTTGTCCCATATAATACACCTCAAAACTTCATTTCGACGTCCAGCGCCCTCTAGTCGAACAGACGGCCCCAAATTTTACGAGGGGCTTGATAACGGTGCGATATAACTTTTTAAATAGCTAAAGTACGTATCAAAGACCACATAAAGAAAACACTGAGTTTTTACAGTAGGGCCAAGAAAACCCCGAATTATTTTTTTTTTTTGTAGTCAGTAACACGTACTACATTAGCTATTTTAATAAGTTGTACAACACGTCTATCAAGCCCCTCGTAAAATTTGGGGCCGTCTGTTCGACTATAGGGCGCTCTACGTCGAATTGAATTTTGGGGTGTATTATATGGGACAAAAGATGTAACAATACACCCTTCACCTTTTTTAGAGTGTATAGTGTCCAATCTACCTCACGGTGGCCTCCGGTATTTTACGTAGAAGAGCAGGCCGTGTTATCCAGCAGAAGGTGTTGACCCCGTACATATGCCTACAAAGCGGAGAGAACGGTTACCGAGGCAGCGAGATAACGGTCAGGGCATCGGAGCTCTCAGAATTAATGAAGGGCGACAGATGCAGCACTCTATACTGCAC
The DNA here is from genome assembly GCA_037355805.1 of Ixodes ricinus. Taxonomy (NCBI): domain Eukaryota; kingdom Metazoa; phylum Arthropoda; class Arachnida; order Ixodida; family Ixodidae; genus Ixodes; species Ixodes ricinus. The sequence continues at coordinate 46,521 of JAZHYW010050173.1, forward strand.
CGTTAACTTAATTTTTGGCGTGGCTAACAAACATATATATACCGAGAGAGATGAAAGAAGACAGTCCTTAGTCCCACCGCTCTTATATACTGCGTGCCAATAGCCAATGACTTTGAAGTAATAAACGAGTTATGAAATAGAGTAGTCATTGAGCAGCCCGCTGCGCTTCTCTTTTCGTGCTGTTAGATATTTTCTACGTGTTGTTCCTGTATTCGCAGCGCTGTCTAATCAGCAGTTTATTGTTTGTTTTCACTGAGCTGCCTCGAATATCAGGCAGAGCGCCGGCTTAGGTGTTCCCAATTGGCGGGCTCTAAGGTGTCTGCAATCTGACGGAGCAGGTACGCCCGTAGTAAGATCCCCGGGTGACCGAAATGAATCGCCGGTCCTTCACTGAGGCCAGCCCGGTGCCCTTCGTTGGTTTGGCACGTAAAGGCGAAAGTTTTGCCTCGACATTTTCGCTCGAAAAGGAAGCTTTGAGATGGGACACCGAGCACGACACATTGATCTTGCACAGCGTATCAGCTAGCAGAATTTACTTTCTCAAGTACGTTGCTGGTCTAGGTGGTGCTCTTCAAATTTCAACGCAAATAAAAAGCACAAAAAGGACAAGGACAAGCAAGCAAGACAGGGCAGGCGCTAACTTTAACTATCTTTGTATAAAATAAAGGTAGATGAAAATGCCTATTTTATCCGTCCTATTTTATTTATATTTATCTCTATATCTACATATCATTAACATCTGTACACTGAAAAATGAAAGACGCGTTTACAACTCCCTGTAACGCCGAATTAGAGCGCAGCTCTTGAGGAGGAGGAGGGGAGGGTACGGAGGGGACGGTATGCCCCTCCTCCTCATCCGTACAGCTCTCCTCCCTCCTCATCTACTCCTCCCGTTCTCCTCGCCCTCCTCCCCCTCTTCCTCCTCCTATCCTCCTCCCTCTTCCTCATCCCCTCTCCTCTTCCCCATCCACCTCCTCCCCATCCTCCTCCTCCTTCCTCTTCCTCTTCACCTCCTCCTCACTCCTCCCCTTCCCGCGCGGTGCATTATGGGAAACGTCCCATAACGCAACGCGCGCATCACTCAGTATGGGACGTTTCCCGTAATGCACCGCGCGGTTACGGCGACGGCGACGCCGACGCCGCTCAAGCCGGAAACGGGCGCCTAACCGCTCATTCACACCTGGAAGCGGATCCGCGTTCGCAAAGCGGTTGCGAACGCGGTTGATAAGATCCAGTACATTTTACGCGCACTTGATGTCATCGAGTGCGCGTGCAATTGTACTGTACCCTTATAGGGAGTATTCACTGGCGGCCAGAGCTGTGTGCGCGACTGCTGAGCGCGTGCTGACGGCGAGCTTCCACGGTTCTTTCGCCACGTGCATTCCACACCATCAACATTGCCAGTCTTAGCAGCTTATTAGGGTGAGCTCGTTCCGAGCATGCGCCTAAACATGACCTCAACAATAAAAAATAAAAAATAAACAGTGACCTCAAATATGGCGTCCAGTGAATACCGCGTATAGAACCGCGTTCGCAACCGCTTTGCGAACGCGGATCCGCTTCCAGTGTGAATGAGCGGTAAGAGCTTCGCTCTAAAACACACGAGGCGCGAGCGCATGACGTTAGAAAGTGTATTCTATGCGCATGTTCTCGCACAAACAAAGCGTTCTGTAGACAAGCTCACGCGCCTGGGCCTGCACAGTAGCGTTTCTTTTTTTCTTTTTATTTTTTTTCATACTCAGTTTTCAAAGGTTGCATCGATCTCCAAGTCACACCTTAAATACGTTTTTATTATTTTGTTATTTTTTTCCAGCTTTTTTTTGTTTGTTTGTTGTAAAATGACAATATCAGCGTAGAAAAGTCATCGCAGCGGTATAGTGTGGCGCGCGGGACAGGGAGAAGGGAAAACCAAGCGGGGAGTCTGGAGCGTCGCCCATGGCAACCAAACCGCGGCCGTGAGCGGCCTAACAAACACGGCCAGAAATAACTTATCCTTTAAAAGCTTCGCTCCTGGTTGCGCGCAAAGCTTGAGTATTGAATAGAGGAAACGAAAGAGGTGATCCTTCAGAGCCGGAGGCCTATAGTAGGTCACGTTTTGGCTTGAGAGGAGGATATGAAAGAAAGGTTAAAGGAGAAAATGGTGAGAAAGGACAAGAGTGCCCAGTCAGTGTCGTCTTTTTCTGCAGCAGACGGGCGGGATTGAAGGCGTTATGCGAGGCGGCCAGCCCGAGCCAGGGCGGCGGGGGCCCGGGGAAAAGTCTGGGTCGTGTTAGACCTCTTGAGCGAAGGAGGGTCCGAGATGGTGAAGGCCCTTTCGGCATGGCTGTCACCAAGTACACCAGCCAAGAGCAATATATGCGCGGCTCCCTACACGTAAACCGAATTCGGACCGAGCAGCTTTAAAAATATAGGTGCCCACTCCCCTCACACACAAAAAAAAGACAAAGTTCAGCATTGTCCCTCGCAACAAACCTGCAAAAAAAAAAAAAGAATTCCATTTGGAGGTAAAACAAACTACAAACAAGAAGGGCCCAAGTGTATAAATAACATCGGACTGTCTACTCTGCCTTTCAATACGTAAAACCCGTGGAAAACTTTTGGACGTCTTGCGGAAGAGGCTGCCAAAGCTGACGCCCGAAAAGCTTTCACCCATTTATTGATCGTTGTTTTTCTTTTTGTTGTTTTGTTTTGTTTTGCTAAATATCGTTAGAATGACAGTTCGAGCAATTCTCCGAACACTGACCAACGCAACTTCTGGAAAAGAAGAGGGAACGCTCGCCGTTGTAATGCCACGACGACAGCTCTGAAGGCTTCGGGTTGCTTCAAATAACCTCGCTTTGCGTTAGGCTGACAGGGCAGGGGACGCTACGCGCTCGCCGGATCCATCAATCGCCCGTCTTTCATCGCCTGACCCCGCACTCTGCGCGTGTGTACGCGCAGAGAGCTCGGTCACGTGGTGCAAGATAGACGGTTGATTGGTCCCACGAGCACGTACCTTCAACAGCACTGCTAGGCTTAGGGGTCAGCAGGCGTCCACCAACGTGTGTGCCTGCTCTTCTCGAGCCAAGTTTCAATGCCGGAAAGTTCAACTCTGCCACGAGGCACATGTTAAAGTTTTCGCGGGAAACATCTTTGGTACTTATAGTGAGTCAGGATTCACGGAAGACCGGAATCTTTTCCGTCCGTCTTCAGCGTCTCTGTGGGTGTCTAGTATCGTAGGTCGGGAGAGGTACTACGAGGAAGTTCTGACACTTGAACTAAATTTCAATGGTAACGTGAAACTGCTAGGCCTTTTTTGACAGCATCGCCATAGACGGACCGCCAGAAACTGAAAGTGGCGTGCACGCCATATTAAATTTGTCAATGCTACGTTTTTTCTTTTTTTTTTTGCTAGTGGATTTTGGCAGTTTACAATCCGTTTGACTTTAGATAAAAAAAAAAGAAATGATATTACAGCCAAGCTGTTTACGACTAGGGTTCCGTGGATTTTTCGTGTGCAGTGACTAAAAACTCTACGCTCGCACCGCCGCACGCGCACGCCTTCCCGGTATAAAAGATTCGAAGTAAATACTAACCAAAATAAAGCATTGACAAACGCGCGTGCAAGATGACATTTGTTTTAGGCTTTTGCTTTAGAACAGTTACTGCTGCAAACGCCGGCACGTGCGGCGTGTGGTACACCATTCCCTGCATTCTCGTTGATGCTTGGGTAATTTAGCAATAGGTCTATTCCGTAGATTATAGTTATCAGATAGGCACCATTTTCAAGATCAGTAGACTCTCAGGTAGATAATAAAGGTTTCTCAAAGATTTGCCGCTGTGCGACCCGCGTCGGCCATGTCTACGCTCGCACCGCCCTCTTTGTCGTCGTTCCAAGCCGCTTGCGTGCCTAGTTTCCTTTCCTTCCGCTCTCCCGGGGTGGCGGTCCCGTCGCGCGTGTCTGAGTTTCCTCCGGCTCCTCGGGGCGGGTCTGTGTCGTGTGCTAAACAGCTTCGCTGGTCATCCACCTTCACAAGGTGGAGTGGCTCATGATCTTTTTCCTGAAGTGTTATCTCCGCAGTGATTTGTCGTGTTGGTATTCGCCAGAATATAATCTTTCTCCATAGACGTCAGAGAGTAGTCCATGACATCAAGCACTCTAACAGAACCTTCGATTACATACCCGGAGTATTTTGTTGTCGATGGTTATTTATGACGCGATCCGGCGCAATAAATATGCCTTTGGTGCGACAAAAGCAGTATTTGTTTTTCGGAAATCGATATTTTATTTGAGTCACGTGACTCCAACATACAAAATCGCGGTAGGAAAATAGCACGAAAAGCCAAACTGCGATGCCCAAAGGCATCGCAGTCGAGAGTGCAACAAAATGGATTTGTCTGGGCCTCCTCGAGAGGGGTGGCCTTCGTTAACTTGAATACGAACCCCAGCCCAGTATACCCGCGTAAAATATGTCACGCCACAGAGACACTAAATAGGCACTCCACCCCCCGATTTTTTCTTGAGGGGCCGCCATTTCGGTGCTTAGTGCAGAGCGATTGGTGATAAAAAAATTAAGCTACGGTGCCTGGTGCTCGTCTCCGACTGGTGTGTTTAGCGTCTTCCACCCATCCATGGAAAGGGGTCCCGAAGTGGCAACAAATGACGTCACGAAAGCCGGAGCGTCACGCTAGGGAGGCTGTAGTGAGGGTGGGTGCAACTCAAAACCTGGAGAGCGTTTGCAATTTAATGGCGGCGCCTGAGGGAAAAGATTCGAGAAAGGATATGCGCCAATGTTTACTGCACGAGAGCAGGCGCCCGCTCTGTTGCAACTCTGTTGCTCCATGCGCCTTTCCTCCTCTCGCCTCCCATTGCAAGCAACGAACGCCTTGGCGCAGCCTCTCCGCTTCCTTCTCGCTCCGAGAATTGCAATCATCGAGAGGAGAAAGCAGGGTGGCCAGACAAGCCACAACGTCCAAGATGGCGGAATTTACCATTTTTCGCGTTAAAAAAATACTTAACCTATCGCAACAAAACTGGTGGCTATGGAAAAGTAATTATTTATATTTTGTGTAAATTATTCAAGCACCTTACTGGGCTCTTATGACCTGAGTTAGGAAATAAAATGACCCTTTGCCCCATAGGCTCCCAGCAAAATTTAGTAATTAAATGGCGTCCATGTCCCGTGATCCCCGATCTAGCAGTTGCACCCACCCTCACTTGAGCCTCCCTACGTCACGCTGTCGGATGTCGCGATCCTGGTGGTTGGCCATAGAAGTTCTGGCAAAAAGCACGAGCAGACGCGAGTGTCGCTGTCGTCGCGGCGTCCCAACTCCTGACTGCCGAAGCTTCTGTGGTCTGTCAAGCTAGAGAGCGACCTGCAGCAGAACGGGCGTCTGCCACATATCCACCACCGCTGCGCTGTTGCTGTAACACCGCCACGATCGCGGTCGGCGACAGCGTGACACTTTTATGACGTCATCGGGAGGAAATCGAGGGACCACTTTCGGAGACGTTTTCCAGGCACCATATAGTCACGCCATTTGAAAATGCGACTTCATAAACTTCAGATGCGGTATCAGGAAACTGAGGCGATATCGTTTTGCTCTGTACGTCGCGCGGACCGTGTCAACATGCCTGGAGGACGTAAACTCGTTACCTGCGATTTCACAGAAAGCTTCAGGCAACTGGCAACAATGATTTTAAACACCAGATATGCCTGTCCTTACGCTAAAGCGTAAATTTACTTAGTGGCTATAACAGGTCGTATAGTCGATCTGATCTGCCGTGTTCTTCTCTTAGCCGCTAGGGCCGCGATGGTTCAATCTCCTCCCCAATAGGGATATGGCGGAACATCGGAATACCTGAGCGCATGGGCTCCACAATCACAATCACGACAGACCTTGATTATGATTTCTTATACTTTATATGAAATGCCTCCAGCGTTCTTGGGCGGTTATCGTTTTGGTGGTGGTAGTGGTGGTGGTGGTGGTAGTAGTGGTGGTGGTGTTGCCTGATGTGAGGGTTTTTCTCACTGGCTGTGGAAAAGTTTCACGGGCTTGCGCTATTGCAGTTTTGCTGAGAATGAATGTGGGGAAAGGAGGGGAAACAGGTAGCGAAGAGAAATATAGGATGATGAAACATATGTTAACAAATTAAAGTAAAATAAAGAGTCGGCAAGAAATCAATCAATAGTGAGAAAATGGGCACATCTAGAACGCAAGTATCACAAAGTGTTCACAAAGTCCCGCAGGACAATTCACGAGTAAACTATCGCTGGCACACAAGTAGGAAAAAAAGAAGGGGGTGGTCGTATTGTCTCACTGCGTTGCCAGAAGCCCACAGGCGTCGAAGAAGATGAACACAGACTTTCGGAGACGTGTGCAAGTGGATGGTGGACCCTTTGAGAATAGCATGTTCACGAAGGTAGATGAAACACCGAGGCGCTTCAGTGAAGCTAGACGCAGTTATTTCTGTACTGTAGTGTCCACATTCAAAGAAATATATCCGTCAGCGTTTCTGGCTGATCGCAGTGTTCGCAAAAAGGGCTGGTTGTTCTTTTGATGCGGTACAGGTTCACTTGCTTGTGAGCGCAATCTGCTTTTTTGCGGTGGAGAAGGAAGCGAAATTCCGTGTTAGGCCACGCGTACAGGCTGAGGGAGGAGGTCCATGAGACGCCACACTGGAAACGGGATGCTTGTGTTGTATCCAAGTCTTAAAAGCCAATCTCGGGTCAAAGTGGCTGGGAAAATTCAACGTTGAAGTGGGTAAATTTAGAGCGGTGGAGGCCAGATGGTCTGCCATCTCATTTCCGGGTAAGCCAGTGTGCGAGGGGATCCACTGTACTCTCAGGTTACAGCCATGGGAGGAGACAAGTAGACGACCCAGACTTATTATTCTACGAATCAAATCGGGATTAGCGTCCTTTGCTGCTGAGGATATTTTGCACCGCACACCGAGAGTCTGTTGCCAAAGGACAGTTATTTGGGGGTTTCGGCGCGATGTAAGAAGAGCTGCGTGGATTCCACTCAGCTCGGCGGTAGTCGATGATACGGCATGGTCGAACCGTCCTCATCTTGCATAAACAGGATTCTGAGGGGATGTGGTAAGTTGCAGACGCGACATTATGAATGACTAGGAAATTGAAGACGCAGGCTACGAATGCAGTTTGCATCAACGCGACCATAAGGACATACATACACAGACACAATGGTCATTTTAAGGAGCGAAATATGACAGTGCATGCTGCAAATTCAGCTGTTTCTATACACAGATGGGACACACCCTCTGCAGCTTGCTGCACACTAGAGTGAACAAGGAGTGATGCCCGTGATGAGCTGTTAGGCATGGCTGCCGCGCTAGGGTAATGAACATATCGGTTGAATACGAAAGCCAGGTCTGAAGCGGTATTTCGAAATTGCAAGTATAGGTACCGACCGAGATGAAAGATAATACTGCAACTCGATAATTTAGAAGTGATGCTGCAGGCGTTCCATTGTAAAATAAATGGGCAGGAGTCATAAAAATAAAACTGAGTAGTGTAAAAGCTTTCAACGCAGAAAACGTTCGACCACAGGCTCTATGACTGCAATTAAATGTAGGAGCTGCGTTTGCCCACGGATACTGTAGAAGCGAGAGAAATTTTCGCGCTATGACCAGTATTCAGCGTACGAAGCTGCCTAACGAGGAAATGAGGGCACTTGGATTCGGGTGTGGGGGAAGGGGGGAGGGGGCTGGCGGCCTCGTCAGAGGGCTTTCTTGCCTTCTTTTGCTGCAGCCCCTCAGACATATGTATGACACATGTATGTCTGAAATAAACTATTCTATTCTATTCTAAGGCACTGCTTCCTGTCCAACACTCGGAGGAGCTTGAGCGGCCTGAGTACATGTCCGGCCTGAACTGGGGGAGTCGACAATGGGGGCTTGTTTTGCTACATTCGTTTGTAGCTTTGCCGCCCGTTGTTCTCGTCCATTGGCTTCGGGGCTTCGGCGACAAGCGATGATGACGGGTCTTGTTCGTCTGCAATAAATTGTTCCGCCTGTCGTCGTCGAGAATGACGTCGTCTTCGTTGGTGGTTTTCATTTGGGACAACTATCTCTGTTAGTAGCTTCGCGGCTCGAGGAGCCGCGCGCTCGGCCGTACATTTGTCAACTTGGGCTCGTGCTTCTACGAAGGACACATTGTTCTCAGCTTGCCAAAATGGGCACTGCTGTGATGTTGTTTCATGCGGTTTCTTGCAGTTGACGCAAAGAGTGTTCGAGCCTTTGCATTCCGTAGTTGCGTGAGGCTGTGCGCATCGGAGACAAGTTACCGATTGCTTACAAACAGCCGCAACATGGCCAAACAAACCGCATCGGTGGCATTGGAAGGGGTTGTTGACATACAAGTCGAAGCCATGTCGAACCAGGCCGACGCACACGTGCCCAGGAAGTGTATACGAGAAGCAAACTCAATGCGAATAGTAGTGGAAATGCCGATGCTACGAACGTTGCGGATGCTTACTGTCAAGCGCAGAATTCGAGTATTGCGGAGTCTGAGCGGGTGCTCTCAATAGGGAGTTTTCGTAGACCGCGTTTCCCCCTCCGCTAAGCCCTCCGCTACGAAGCAGCCGCTACTGCGCCGGCGCGCCGATGGCCTTGACTGTAGAGTTCCGGATAGCGTAGCTGGTTGCGGAGAGCGTTGCGGGACAGCGGAAACGATCTACGAAAACTCCCTAATGTCACGGACAATTTCAACGCTGGAGGCTTTTGCACGAAGCTCGAAAGCACGCACTTTCATTCTGCAAAGCGTAGTCTGGCCAAAGAGAGTCCGTGTCTTCTGTTCATTCTGCGTGTCAATCGCTAAGAGGTTCTTCCGCCTCGTTATAGCGCACCTCAATAACACACGAATGCAAGAGCGTCTCCAGAGTGTACGTGAGGCGAACCGAATTGATTGAGTCAATTCACATCCCCATCCACAGGAGTGGAAAGAACTACGAGACCGAACAGTGGGCTCTGTTTGGGTGACGATGATCTTCTCGCTAAAACCAGAGCCATGACTTAATTGGGCAGCGTCCCTTTGTTCCGCGGACGACATCCTGGAACGCATCTTGATTGTCGTCGGCAACTGAGCCCGACACGCTGGCGAGTTCTTCGTCGACAGGCGGGAACGGGTCCGCCATGGCGGCGACTAAGGATGTGGACATTTCCATGCATTGCCGGTTGGAGTGCCGGGGAAAGGGCCGTCCAGACCCTTGCAAGCCAGCAAGAACAGCTAATGATGAAGTCACAAGAAATACGTACTCGCGATGGGCAACATTGTAGCAGTAACTAGAGAAATTAGGAGAGAATGTAATACACGTCCGCAACGTGGCTTTCTCTTCTTCCTCCTTCGGTTGTGTCGTTGTGCTACTATTAGCGCCGAGATGTTTCGGTGGCGCCCTCTTATGGTTTCCTCCGTGACGTCACGACTGAGATTTGCCTCGCCGTGACGTCACCAGTTGTTGTTCTGGCTACTTACCATCGGGTGCGACGACAAGTTCGATGGTGTGTTTAAAAAGCACAGTAGAAGCTAGGGAGCCATCGCAATCCAAAACTAACACCGTCAAAGTTGACAATCTGACAGTGCTCATATGCCCATGGTTGGGCCAATCGTGGAAAGCTGACCACGGCGACGCTTTGGCCGCGCACATCGCTAATACTCCATCTCACGAGCACCTGCAGTGCCATAGCCTCCTCTTTACTGACAAAGCCTGGCAGATCGCCTCGAGATGCGGCCGCCGAAAGTGAAAAGGTAGAGCGGCAGACAGACGGATGAGAGTCATGTAACGGGCGCCCCGCTGCGGCGAGACGCCGAAACAGACTTCTCCCGAGCGATGGAATGTCCGCTCGTGCTCCTCGCGTTCCTCGCGCTACGACTTCTTTTCTCGTCGGGCTTGGAAACCATGTTTCGGGTCCTCGCCGCTGCAAAAGCTGTGCTCTGAATACCAGGTTTCCCGAGAAATGCTCTCTGCTACCAGATCCTCGCACTCCAAATCTGCGACCGGGCACTCTATGGCTCCGTCGTCGAACTGCCAGGCCCTGTGAGTATAGGGTGTTTTCATTGACGTCATTATGTCCACCATTTTGTTGTTAAAAGCAGTCTGACGCGTGCCAAAGGCGAACGTCTGAAAGATTAATTTGACACCATCAAATACGTGGTGCACTGAGGTCTATAGGTTCCTCCGCGGAACATGTAACAACAAAATGGCGGATTTACATTACGTGAAAGCACCTTATATGACAGTGCGAACAAAGGCATGGACACAACCGCGTGGCTCCGGACAGTGCCGCCTTTGCACGAGTTCTCGTACAAACAAAAGCATTCTGCTCAGCTAAGCTCGCGCCTTTGGCTTTACTGCAGACATCTGTAAGATGGAGTATGTGAACTATGCATTAAGTAAAATACGAGCGGATAAAAAATACACCAACGAGCGACATTGTAATTAATCTCGCCAGCCCTTAAAAAAATCTGTTCGATGATTGTAATAGTACACGCGTAGATCTCGCGAGCAAACAAGGACGTTCTTTTGTTCAAGCCGATCTACGTGCCCCGGGAACTATAATGAAGCCTTTATTCGGCAGCTCGCTGCGCGGAGATAAAACTATGAGCCGCACCTCAGAGGCACGGGCACTGGCGAAGTTACCGGCAAAACCTCGTCGACCGCGTACTCCACACACAAAAAATAAATAAACAAGAATGAAAAAAAAGAAGAAAAGTTGCATCGACAGAGGGAAGCAGCGGTTCTTTTCATTGTCCCAAGAGAAGCGTTTTTCAATTCTTAGAATTTACATACGCGCCGTAATACAACAATATAGTATGAGAGTAGATTACGAGACGGAATAATCCAACGAGCCTGAATGTCCAACGAGACGAAAGATCCAATAATGGATATTCAGGCACGTTGGACATTCAGGCGCGTTGGACATTCCGTCTCGCTTGGACCTTCCGTCTCGTTGGACATTCAGGCTCGTTGGACATTCCGTCTCGGTTGGATCTTTCGTCTCGATGGACATTCAGGCTCGTTGTACATTCCGTCTCGATTGGATCTTTCGTCTCGTTGGACATTCAGGCTCGTTGGACATTCCGTCTCGCCTGTCACGTGCTATAATAATTTGTCTCGTTAAATATACAGACTTGCGTGTGTATTTATTCCGCGTTCCTGCAGGCATTGCCGTATTTTCGTCATACTAAAATGTGCCACTGAAGCTGGCGTTGACGGACCGACAGAAAAACACAGAGCAGACACAAATATTATAATTTCATCTAAAGGATGGCATGATGGTTAGTTCGCTGAGTGCCGATGCGCAGCTATATACCCATCGGTTAAAGGTATTGATTGTACGACGCAAAACGGTTCTTTGATAATGACAGTTGAAATGTTTCGAATGTTTTGATGACATAGGTCAGACAATTTGAAATATATAATACGGATGCAGCAGTGTCCGGGTGTTCGAGTGCAGCTCAATTGGGGTACGTCTATGAAAGCCGCGCTTCAGATCCCAGGAATTTGTAGTTCAGTCCTCATCCCTGCCCGCTTCGATCTACAGACGAGCTATGTACGGAGACCCGCATTGTAAAGACATGACCGCCCGCCAGCGCCACTGACATACGCAGAGTGAATATTTAAATTTTTGAAAGGAGCTTTGGGAGCTGTTGGTGCGAGGGATCAGCAGTTTGCGCAAGCGTAATTTCCCACTAATAAAAATAATAATATAGATATCTTTAAAACAAATCTATATCTACCGCGCCTATAAATGCATGAGGGTGGTTGGGGTGTGACCCCAATCACCCTCTTTAGAACTGACAACTACTCACTGTGCACTGCAGTTGTCAGTAGTTTACATACGCATGCATTCCCTGCCAGTAGGTTTGTATGTCACAGAATAGAGCGATACTACTGGAATCACGCAGTACGCAATTGTTTTTTGCATGTGACATGCATAGTGGTTTTCAGAAGCCCGTGTAATTTAACTGGCTCCTGGAAGCACTCCAAAGCTCGCGATCCTGTCGAGGTAGTTGATGACGTCTTGGTACGTGGAAGCTTAACTGCTGATAAAGGACGCGAACGCATCCACCTCGACGTGCAGCAGAAGGTTCACACCCGGATGTACCAATAGCCTGGATCCTGTGTGAATATAACAATAGATCGTTCCACGTGGCTTTCTATTCTTGTAGGGGAAGCGTATTGCACCGCGAATCCGGCCAATTCGTCGAAATTCTATTGGTCTCTGGACAACTGGAAGAAGGACAATTCGTCGAATAGGGCGATTCGCCCTAGGCCAATTCGCAGAATGGAGAATAGGGCGAAAGTGCCCGTTTGTCGAACCGTCGAAAAGAGTTGATTAGGGTAGGGTGTGTAGACAGCCGGGGACAGTGGGGGTCAAAAATGAGACCCTCTTTCCAAAAAAAAAGAGAGGATGACAAATGCAGCTCTCAGAATTTACAAGGGTCCGATAGTGAATCGTACCCGGGTCGTTCAAGATTAAAAAGTCGGGTTCTACGTGAATATGTTCACGTCGCGACTCTAGCATAATGGAATTTGGGAAGACCGAGCGAGGGGCTGACCTCCTGATCCTGTTGTTATATGTGCACTTGCAATGTGCGCATATGAATAAATCGCGGTCGCACTGTCGCAGCGGCTCTGTGACAGAGTTACAACCAGTTGAAATCCGATCTCAGCCTCGGTATGCTACTGGGCGCGTATCGGTGCGACTGCTGCATGCCATGTGACCAGAAAAGGCAGAGCGGAAACGACGGAAGCCAATCCTAAAAAAGTATTGTATTAATTGTTAAGAATACCTACTTGTTTCTTAACACATGGTTCAATGTGACAGCAATGGCATTGGTGGCCGAAGCATGCGAAACTAGTCGTCGCGATAAGCGTCAATGTGCCGAATCCTCCGCACAATCACCGGACAAAAGCTCATCACTTTAGGACATCACCCTGCACAGAGGCTTGATGGAAGGAACGTTGTATTTTATCACTGATTTTGATATGAGGATCGAATTTTTGTTGCTGGGGACCAAGAAGTCCAATCAGAAATGTCTAAAAACTCCACCTTCGTTTTGCAAAAAAAAAAAAAAATTTACAATTTAGTGTAATTACACATACTACACCGACTTGACCTGACAATAATACTAACAATTTAATCAGGCGTTTTTCTCCCATGCGGGGGACATCATCTTTGCGTGACTAGGGACACCAATAAGGAAAATACAGCAACTCGTACAAAACGTAAAGAAGACTGTGGCTTGGGATAAGCACGATTAACGAGTCTAAGAATTCTCGTGGACCCCACATTCGTTTCCGCGCCAGAGTTGAGACCTTCTAAAAAGTAAACGCGTGACCGATTGTCAATGGTCAACGAGTTCAGTCTTTGGTCTTGTAGCATGTGTGACCTTTTCCACGTCATTTTTTTAATTATAGAAATTATCTTTAAATTTAGATATATAAAACGAACAATAAATGGATTATTTTTTGGGCTTTATGAAGTCTTCAAAATACACGAGCATAATTTTAATTTTATTTGGAGGACTTCACAGAGGAAACGTCAGCGGGACAAGCTCAGCGGCACACCAAAATAGCCGTGCATCGAAAAGCCCAGTACCGAAACAACCGGGTACCGATATCTCCGCACCGAAACGTCCGGTTCCCCATTCCATCGAACGCATTTTTCACCGCCGTAACTATCAGTAATCCTACTACTCGAAAAAGAAATATCTTCCAAATTCTTTCCTGGGTTCATCCTATATCCGTTGGATATTCAGACTCGTTGGACATTCAGGCTCGTTGGACATTCCGTCTCGGTTGGACCTTTCGTCTCGTTGGACATTCAGGCACGTTGGACATTCCGTCTCGATTGGACCTTTCGTCTCGTTGGACATTCAGGCACGTTGGACATTCCGTCTCGATTGGACCTTTCGTCTCGTTGGACATTCAGGCTCGATGGACATTCCGTCTCGATTGGATCTTTCGTCTCGTTGTACATTCCGTCTCGGCTGTCACGTGACCGATTGGACATTCAGACTCGTTGGACATTCAGTCTCGTTGGACATTCAGGCCATAAGCGATGAGAGTACGGTAATACGACCTCGCTGCTTAGTTCTTCAGACAAGAGTTCTAGAAGGTCCGCGGTTGAGGAAACAAAACCCTGTTTTTCGGCCCGCATAAAACCACGAATCGCCGAAAGCTGGAGCTCAGTGTAAATAAGACGTTAGCGGTGCTGTTTTTTTTTTTTTTTACCTGTCGTACTATTGACCACCGCGATATGACAGTGCATTGTTATAAATACCGGAGACATTCCTCATATCAGACAACACACAAAAAAGAAATAAAAGAAAACTTTCGGTAGCCTTTTGGAAATACCTGACGAAATTGTCTTAATGCACACATAGGGAGTTCGCGAGCGCTATTCAGTCGTAAAAAGAAAAAAAACATAAAAAAAGCAAAACGAACGGAGTGCGAATAAACTTTTCACGAGGACGACTTTAGGCGGTACATTTGTCATCCTCAAATTTCAGGAGTGAATGCTCCCAAAAGAACAAAATGCAAGAAAAAAAGAAACGGGAACAACCCGTATACGCTGTTACTCACAAGCAGCTCTTCACGTAACGAAGACTTGAAAGCTTCTTTGAGATGAGCACCCGAAAACAGATTTAGCAGATCCAAGCGTGTGTGTGGTACCATGTGTGGGTACATACAGCGCCAGTCAGGCGGTTTGTTCTCGTCTTAAATGCGCAGCATTTATAGGACCAGGTCTCGGGGTTTTCGTGTCTGTGCTCACATGTAGCCTCGATAACGTCACAGTGACGTCACTGTGGTGTCACGTAACTTGACGTGCCCGAAAATCAGCGGCATAGAAAACGACGGGAAAAAGCGAGGCGAAGAGGACCTGTAAATGCTATGCATTTTGAGCGCCTTTTGGCATCTGCCAAAGAAACGGGCAGTGTTTTTGTTCTCCCTGTCAATAGGCGTAACAAGATTTTCTTTTCTTGCTTTTTTTTTTCCCCGAAAACGTACACTTACAAATTTTGAGTATGATAAATGTGTCACCAAATGACACCACTGTAAAAGTTTCCCTGCAATCCATTCATTTTTTTTTTATGCGGTATCTTTTATGACTGAACCGCACCCGCGAACTTTTTTGAGTAAATCTCGGTATCAGCTGTTTATGTACGGAGACTCATACTGCGACGACATATGCCAGTGCGTGTTGCCTATCTATGATGACAAACGTTGCTTGCGGAGGTGACACCATATATTGTTCTCAGTCGCTATTCCGTCTCACTTTCTTTACCTTCGCCAAAATAGTGTTCTAGGTTAAAAACACACGAAACCTAGTTCAGAAAGACATGAATCTACATATGCTCCCTTTCTCGCGGGGTGAACTAACGCTATAGAACGCTACATGAGGAGATGTCAGTCAGGCCTTCAAACGCATTCCTCTGTAAACTCTTTCTTTGAACAGCATATTTCTCTGGCCCATTTCCGTGGCAACGCACTGCAACTATCCCCCCCCCCCCCAAACAAAAAAAATAACAAAAAAAAAAAACGGTTCTATTTTTTTTTTAGCAGACAGGCGCACATATTTGTGAAATCATTAATTACAAAGGTGCAACATACGAAGGAAAAGCACCTGTAATCAACGAGACACTACAATGTCGATCTCGCACGTTTTGCCAGGAGCTGTTTTCCAAGATGCAAGGCCGTGCATCTCACCGCTAAGCATTACTCCATTCATTATGCCCGTGGGACCGTCCTCGCCTTGACCAAGCACGGTGGCAACCTAATTATTATTTTGTTTCATTGTGTTTTTTTCCCATACCTATACGAGCCCGCGTTAGGCACCGCGATGAAAGGTCACCGTATACGTGCTTCCTCCGACTGCGGTGACTGCGCTGCCTTGTGTTCTACCACAATAGATTGCTTGACCTAGGGTTGCCACTGAAAAAAAGCGTATTCAGACACGTGCGTTTTGAGTATAACCAACTGCGTCACGACCGCGTACGACATGCGTACGAAGAGCGTTACCAAGGCAACCGAGGGCCGCGCAGTGTCTTAGTGGACTGTGGAACGCAACACAACGCAGCGCAATCAACGCAAATGTGTAATCCAGCCTTCAAGCGCAGTATACATGTTGTCGTAAGCGGTCGCAACGTAGTCGTAGTCAAAACGCAGCTCCCTAAACCAACCTTTAGGTTAAAACGTTGAAGTTTTATTAACCTTTAGGTTCGGGTAGTTAGAAGAAAAATGCTTAATTACTACGCTCTCCTTCGTCGAATTCATGTAGTAGTCCTTGGCAGACGAGAGACGAGACAGGCATTCATGTGCTAATATGCTTTTATAAAATGTCACATGAATATCCCAAAAGAACTATGCATATAAAGTTAATTATTTGAAGTGAATGTTGAAAAACTAACATGTGATCCCCCCCCCCCCCCCCCACACACACACACAAACTCTCTTTTTTGCACAAGCACGCGCGCGACGTGTATCATCGCACGGATGTCGGGAGGTGTTACTTATGTTGGGAGGTGGTACTTATGTCCGCAAGCAAAATCATAGCGTGCGCTTTTCTACGAAAGCTTTTTGTCAATACTGCCGCCATGTGGAAAAATTTGATGTCATTTCCAGCGAATGGAATTCGCCCCCAATCTCAGTTCTGCGACAGGGGAACGTTTAATCGCACTAGCCGGAAGTGTTATTCGCTGCAAACTGAGTTCGGGGTGACTCATTCGCGACGGTCGTAGTCAGGATCGCGATTTGGTTCGTCGATCACTTAATGTCGTTCGACGGAAATGACATTAAAGTTTGCCGTGTGGCACGGGTATGAGTAATCTCGACGGCAGAGACGAGCAGCAGAGAACAATACTTAGAATTGTAATAAAAAAAAGAGCAAACAAGATGTTGAGATTTATATGCTTTACTACATATATATCTTTGTTTTTATGGCGTTCAGAGAAACTGCACCTGCATCTTAAAATAAGACGAAGAGAAGCCGTTCTTGCTCCCATAGTCACTGGCAGGATGAGAAAGGGGGGAGAAGCTTCAGTTGTCCCGCTTCCAGCGCGGGCTCACGATATTGAATGGCATTAAAATATTGCTGCCGGGGTCCAAGATGAGTATCATTCGTAATCGGAACGAGATTCGATGGAAATGACTCAATTTTGTCGCGTGGTAGCGGTATTATTTCTTCTGCATAGATGCGCGTTTTCCATAGTCTCCTTCTCAGAACCTCGTCGACTGAACTTCCCAGAACCATCCCGACCGTATAGTTTTGGGTACTAAACGGGCACGCACCCCATTTTCCAGGAGACATAAATATCCCATCTCCAAACGGGAGAGCGAAAAAAAAGAAGAGCTAAGTCACGATCTTTCCCGAAACAACGTTCGATCGTAGGGAAAGAGAGAGAGAGAGAGAGAGAGAGAGTAGGGAAATAAGGGAGGGAAGAAAGATGCGTCAATGATCGCGTCGAAGGAAGCGAAATGCCTATCTTGTTCACGAAAATTTCGGACGAGTTCGAAGAACACAATATTTTTGTTTAGATTGGGGTAGGTGTGTGCGTGTGTGTGTATGTGCGTGGGGGGCAATAATATTTTAGACAGGTGGACATTTTTTTTTGCACGAGTATATGTTGATTATAACAATGCACACTATATGACACGGCTAATTTCACCCCTAATGGCTTTGTTTTTTTACTACGTTGGCATTTTTTTTTATGGAGATCATCGATGACAAATGACCTGTTCGTGGAATATGCGACGCCGCAACTCTAGGAAACGGAGCGGAGTGCAGGGTTCTTCGTTGCTTCGTTCGCTGAATTGAAAATTCCCGATGACGGTCTTCGCACGATGCATTGTTTCGAGGCGCTGCGCGGGAAGCCGTGCGTATTGTCGTTCGAGCGTGCAGTGGCAAAGCTTAAACAGAAAAGGAAATCAATATAGTATATAATATTTCCCCCTTTACGGCGACTTTAACGAGCTCCGTCTATGGTTTTACTGGGTGCCATCTGTGAAGGCGGGAAGGTAAAAAAAAGGGGGGGGGTAAAGCACATTGACTGCATAATGGCGCCTAATGACAGTGGAGCAGTTTTTTAAAGCGGCTTGCGGTATGGCTGCATATAAAAAAAAAGACACACCTATGAAAAAAAAGGAGATGCCGTACAATTGAGAGGAGCGAAAGAAAAAGGGAAAAGAGGTACCAAGGAGGAAATCTAAAAGCGATTAAGGATGGCCCACGTCCCAGGGTTCGTTTACCCCGGGTTCGCAGCCTCTCTCTGTGAGCCAGCGATAACGGTCTGCAGGGCAGGGTACGTCGGCCGCGATAAACCGCTCCTCTGTGTCCTATCAACACTGCTGTTGTGCCCGGGGTCCTTTTCGTGCAGAAATGGCGCCGGTGAGGCGGGACACCTGCTTCCACTTTCGGGACGAGGGGAAATCTCGGATTGCCCAGGAAGGAGACAGCCCGGTTTCCGTTTGGGCGTTCTCTCTTTCCACCGTCTCTGCATTGCAGCGCCGCCATTTCCAGATTCCGTCCAGCAGGTTCGGGTGTTTCACTTGGTCTCATTCGGCTCAAGGGGGTTCGACGGGAGGATGCATTACGTGTGGGGACATTCAGAGAAATAGGGACCATACATATACTAATTTCAAAAAAATAAACAGGGACAAAACGGTAACATAGCCATTTAACGAAGTAGGGGGTAACAGGTTTGTGCACAATATTATGGACATACGTTGTGGGCAGGAGTCAACGATGGCATATTCGTGACATCGTTACACGCCCCCCCCCCCACACACACACACAGAGACAGACAGACAGACAGACAGACAGACAGACAGACAGACAGACAGACAGAGAGAGAGAGAGAGACTGAGAGGCAGGCATAGGTTAGACGTTTTACTGCACTGACAAAATTGACTCTACAACGGCGATGAGTAGAAGAAACTGCTCAAAGTATTTCTTTCTATTCATAGATGAAAAAAAGAAAGTGAGTGCACTTACTTTTTTTTGTATTCATCGGTATGCGAAAGTAAAAAAATAAAAGCTCCATGAAAGAAACAAAAACAAAAAAAAGACTACCTATAGGAACAAAACGTTTGCAATTCGAGTATTATTGGCTGATCATTTTACGGTTTAGTTTTGTTAATTTAGTGTTTTAAATTGCTTCTATTTAACTATATTAATGACCAAAGAAGTCAATTTTTAAGCTGCTTGCTTCTATCCACTTAACATTTCATAAGAAATGAGCCTTTATTCAAGCAATCGAAAACATGCTTTCTTCTATACTCCGTTTCGCCTTATGTTGTACCACAGCGAAGGCTAGAAGCGCGCGCTCATAGCGTTGGCAGCTGCCATTGGTGCACGAGAGCTTGTGCAGCCGAGATGTGCCTTGGAGCAAGAAGCTCGCGCTTGTAGCCTTTCCTGCGGTACATCATAAGGTGAAACAGAGTATAGGATGGAAATATTATGGTTAGCAGATATTTTTATTTCAAGCTTCAATTGTTTGGTTTATATACGTCTGTTGTCTAATAATAGTTATCATAGAAGAAAAAACAATTGTGTAATCTGCACTTATACGTGTTCCAGTAAGCATAATCCTCAGAATGATTTCTTCGGGTTCGGGTAAAACCACCCGTTTATCTTTCTTACGGACCTGCCACAACGTATGATTTTGTAAGGCTTCTGAGTGAAATTTCCTGGAAAGACCTTCAAGTTTGCCCAGTTTTCTACCAAGAATGAACTGTCCACAGGTTGTCCCCAGGAATTGTGAGCAGTGCTCAACACAACCCCTCCCCCCCCCCCTTTTTTTTTTGTCTAAGCTTTTCCTTTTGTTTATTGCTCAAAGGTTGATGCATTTCTGCCTCTACTCACGGGTAAGACTGTTTACGTATTTATCCTTTTTTTACTCTGTGCGGGAAACGTCCACAACGGCATGATCCTCGATCTTCGGGGGGACTTCCGCACCGTATTGCATCCACGTACGCGCAAAAAGTACATCGGCGCTTTGTGACGGAGATTGACCTAAGCCACTATAAGTAATCGCCTACTCGTGCTTGAGCATTGCGTTATGTGGAGCTATTGTTGCAAATAGCACTTATTTCAGGTCATCAAACGAACAAGTCTGCGAATTACGAGTAGTCAAATGAGATGCAATGAATTCCTGATTGTTGTAGCTTTATAAAAGTTTTATTTATCGTCCCACCGGAGAAATCGTGAAATAAATTTGGTTACTGTTCGGAAGTAAGAAAAATCACTGCGTTGTTTTTACCTTCACCCACATCAGTTTCAAATCCTGTCGTCCACAACAAAACAAAGCATACGCCAACGAAATAATAGCGGTACAACTGCTGAGTGTCGCAATTCTATGTCCGTGTTGCTGCAGCGAATTATGGGCGTAGCACCAAAAGGATCCGCTAATGCGTAATCTTAACCCTGTCACTGGGAACACTCAAGATTTCTTTTCTTGTGTGTGTGTGAAACTAAACACCGCGTTTGCATTTAGTCATTCAAATAAAATCGATACACACGAAGCCGTCGCTTAGCATCTATCGAAAAAAAGAAAAGAAGAAAATATGAACCAAGCCACCCATTGGGAGCTAGCCAGTGGTTACAACAGTGTGCGAGTCGATCGCATAGAGTCACAGCGATGCCTAACCAGGAAGTGTCGGTCTACGGACACGCCTCGATAATTGTGGGGCATTCGACGCCTATGCGAGGGGCTGTCACTTCCTCCCGGCAAACCAGCGTTGTTGCGATGTCTCCAAGCCCGGTACCCCGACTTCTTGGGTGGCTTTGATTGTGGGGATGCGATCTGGAAGCTCAAAGGAGATGTCGCTAGTGCGCAGCGCGGTCAACATACCCAGACCTAAAAGAGGGAAGCAACTGAGACCGAGGAGAGCGTTTTTAATATAATGGAAAACGCCCCCCCCCCCCCCCGCGCAGATTGGGTGCGCGTGCGCATGCGCGTGTTGTCACTTGGCGAGTAAGATAGCGGGCGCAAAGGGCTGAGTTACAAAGGTTGACGACGCTAGCGGAAGGTCGACGCATTCGCCTCCAGCCCACATCTTGTATTGCGAGCACGCCCTTATCTGCGTGAAACCGATTGAACAGCTGGAAACACTACACCGACACGCGGGGCTTGACGTTACGGAGCTGCGGCGGCGCTGCGATCGCGCCGGAGCCGGGGGGTGTGGCAGGGTGTGGGCAAAAGGGCGCACGTTTCGCATGGGCGTCATAGCATTTCAGCATGCCGCGAAGCTGTGTTGCTGTTAATTGCACCGAAATGTACAAGAAAAGTAGCGGAGTGAGTTTCCACAAGTTCCCGGCAGACTCTGAAAGGCATAAAAGGTGGATAATATCCGTGGATCGAAAAGAATGGTCGCCTCGCGCGAACGACCGTTTGTGCGGCAAACACTTTCTTGAAGGCAAGTGCGGCTTCCATTTCAATCTCCGTCCCGAGGCTTGCTTATGTGCAGGGAAAGCGTTGCCTGATCAAGACCACCGGGATTTTGTTCCCATGTGTGTTTGCACACAAAGCATCGGCCAAGCGCTCGTCGGAGGCTCGCTACGCCCGTGCTACCCAGCAGAAGAGGATCGGCGACAGAACGGCAGTGTTGGAGGCGTTACCGGAGAAAAGTAACGAAGTACGTTACTCGTTACTTGCAAATAAAAATAACGCGTTACCGAGCTACGATGCCTAAAAATAAAAGGAACCCGTTACCGCTACCGATAAAAAGTAACGCACGTTACTTCTGCGTTACTTTTTTAAAATTAAGATTTAGCACATTTTACGGTTTTGACGATACATGTCATATATCAAGAAACATTATGTTCGTGCAGAAACTGAACATAATTACTTTATCTCGTTTTACGGTTTCACCTAAATACTCACGAGAAAAAACGCAAAGAAAAACATGGCTTGACGCCTAAAACACGGAAAAAATTGAAGTGTAATTTCTTTAAGACTTGGGAAGGAGTAACGAGTAACGTAACTACGTTACTTGAAGTAGTAACGCAAGTACGTTACCCGTTACTGTGTCGAAAACGTAACGAGTAGGTTACTACGTTATTGAAAAAAGTAACGCGTTACCGGCAACGCCGTTACTTGTAACGTGTTACCGCCAAGACTGCAGAAAGGACAAAGCGTTACTGCTTGTCATGCCTTGTGGTCATGAGGGTAGGAAAAATATCATACCTTGACTTGAAGACGCTGTGTGTATTTAATCAATTAATGAATACACACACTTCCGCAGACCCACAGACTGCTGATCCCGCCGGCAGTGCGGAAACCGACTCGAAGTAATCGTAGGCCTCGAGAGACTTGTACGCCTGCACCGTGTCGGCCGTGAACTGGCTTGGCGAAAAAACTAAATAAACGACGACATGAGCCGTCGACTTCGGTGGCAGCAACTTTACGTCGGAAGTCCAGCAGGCCTTGTTTACGGCATACGGATCGTCGAAGGCAACGCCGTCACCGCACAGTTTGTTTCGATACCGCTGCCGTTCAGGCTCGGGCAGCGAGCTCAAATAGTCGGGCATAGGATACGACATACGTTCTCAGGAAATACGACGCACAAATAAAGATACAAGCGTCCCTACAACGACAACAACGAGCGCACGCCATAGAACGCAATGGCGAAAACACGGAGAGCCGGGCTGCTCTTGCCCACATAGCTACCGCGCATGCGCGGCCTTGCGGCGTGTTGGTAAACAGAGTCGCTCCGCGTGTCGGTCTATAGGCGTCCGGAAGAATGGTTGCACTACCTCTCCTGCCTCTTCCGCGGCTCGGATCAGCCGCAGAGAAGGCAGGAAAGGTATCGCAGCTCCCATTCCATCCACCAACCGTAGTTGGAGATTTCGCCACTTGGTGTCGTCTTTATGTGAAAAAAAGGCCCATTTTTATTTTCATCGACGGAAGACTGTCAACTTTGACAGTCTTGGTTTAAGAACGCGATGACTTCAAGCTTTCACTTTTTGCTTTATACACACGTCATCGAACTCGAGCTTCGCGTTCGATAATTCTGGTTGTGGCGTCATGGGTAGGAACCATATGAGGGCGTCACCGAAACATCTCGTAACCAAGACGACTCATTCTGTTTAAAGCCGCAGTCACATTGCCCACACATATAAAAGACACGGTGTGTAGCTGCAGACTTAATAGGGAGTTTGAGGGAACCGTTTTTGCACATCCCATACGGTATGGTGGGCCCTCCGGTACGAACTGCGCATGCGCTACCGCAGAAGACTCGCGCATGCGCAGTTCGTACCGGGAGCCTATCGTACTGTATCAGATGTGCAAGGACGATTCCCTAAAACTCCCTAATGACAGAAGCACGTTTACTTCGTACATCTGTATGCTTGGAACGTGTTTGCAGACAGCCATTCTATTCAAACAGTGTCTACAGACTGTCTTTTTTATGACGTATTGACAGCGCGGTCTCAACAAAATATTTGGCATAGCTGGGACGGGCGCTCCGTTTCGTGAACTTTCCCGGCTACAATGCGGCTTCGTGCCGCATCGCGAAAAGCGCCGAGGGAGAGGCGTATACCTGGACAATGTGGGCTATTATGGGGACCTCGCGCCGCTCGAGTGAAATATTCAGCGGCCCAACCCGCGACTCTTTTAATACGGGCTTAGCGCAAGTCGGGCGTGCACCTATATGCCTCACCGTGCGATCTATCCGTACACACAGAATGCCCTCTGGGCCGCGGTAATTGCGCGGCTGGCGGGAGTGCAATGACGACCCGGACGTGTTGACTCGCAGCGACGGCGACCGGGTCGGAGCTGATTGTGTCGTTTTGCGAGCCCGAAGAGTGCGGCCTGATCGCTGCAGCTTTGAGATTATGACGGCACACCCAAAATACAGTCGTGTCTCGTGAACGTGGACGCCTCCGTTCCTCTCAAACACCGTCCATAATGCGAGCCGCCCATATAATCCCGAGATAAAAATCCCCGTACTTATCTATAGTTCGTCACCGAAAGTTATGTCCATATAGCGGAGTATTCGCATTGACTTATTTATGTGAATACCCCGCTGTTAACGAGACAGTATGCGACTTCCCCGAGCTCATTTTGGGGCCGCTCGAACTTGTTTCATCTGTTGTTTTTATTGCTCTGGGATGCTGCTGCGTTCTTGTTTTTCTGTATTTTAGTTCGTGCGCTGCTAAGGTTTACAAACTTGGACAAAGAAGGACGACACTTTGTCCAAGTTCGTAAACCCTAGCAGCGCAGAACAAAATAATGAAAAACCAGCTGGCCCAAACCCAAGCTTTATTGTTTTTCTTCGGGGCCTCTTACGCTCCATGTTAATACGCTCGCTGCGGACTTGGTGAAGCAAACGCCTTCAAAGTTTGAGTCAGCGTGGGTGTCGGTTGGTCAGCTGTGAGCGTGACCCCAACGAGTTCGTCCGGTATCTGGCGTCTGAGAGCGAAATACCAGAAATATGCACGAATATACGTACGTACATATACGCTCGATCTGTCTCGAGGTTCTGAAAGTTACCTACACCTCAGCGCAAAATCAACACTCTAGACAGCGACAGGCTAAGAGTTCAGGGAGATTCCTCCCACCCTCTCCACTTTGGGAAACTCCCCACTCCCTTCCACTTTAGCAGAACGAACAACTGGAGAGGAGGTCGGCTCCTCTCCAGCGTTTGCTCTGCTAAAGTGGAAAGGGATGGGAAGAGTTTCCTCGAACTCTTAGCCGCGCTGATGCAGCACTGCTTTGAACGTAACTTGGCGCTGTGTGTCGGCGCTGTATCTGCAAAGTCTGCGCTTTCTGAAGCGCTGGCTAGAGCGTCGAGGTAGCGCCGTGGTGTATGTGTGAATGAAGCCCCTCGATGTACTCGTCTTGAAAGTAGCGTCAAACGTGCCAGTGTGCGTGGCCTCGTGCGAGCCCTGGAAGCAAATGGCGGCGCTGCACTTAAATCAGCTGCACTTGGAAGCAAGTGGCGGCAGAGCACTCGCTCGTGAGACGCGCCTCGCGCGTTCACACACACACACACACACACACACACACACACACACACACACACACACACACACACACACACACACACACACACACACACACACACACACACACACACACACGCACGCACGCACGCACACGCACACGCACACGCACGCACGCACGCACGCACAAGCACACGCAAGCACGCACGCGCGCACGCACGCACGCGCACGCACGCACACGCACGCACACGCACGCACGCACGCACGCGCGCACACACACACACACACACAAAAAAAAAGGTTTTTGCTACTTTAAGAAACGCCAAGCGTGGATTTTATCCAGGCGCTTTATGCGCGAGCGGGCCTTCATGCTTACAGGGCGGCGAAGGGGCACGAGATGACGGCTTTGAAAAGTGTTTTCGCGGAGCGAGCGCTCGCGCAAGGAACGCGTTTGAAAGCAAGAAAATACATACATTCCTGAGGTAATAAATTATCTATAGAAGGTGAATTCGTGCAGAATATAACCCTAGATACCCCCCTCGCCCCCCCCCCCCTAACCTCTTTTCTAAATCCTCCTTGCACCCA
The DNA here is from genome assembly GCA_037355805.1 of Ixodes ricinus. Classification (NCBI taxonomy): domain Eukaryota; kingdom Metazoa; phylum Arthropoda; class Arachnida; order Ixodida; family Ixodidae; genus Ixodes; species Ixodes ricinus. Next base: position 72,058 of record JAZHYW010050173.1, read on the forward strand.
AATAAAAAAAAGCAAACAAACAAGAAAGCAATAATTTATCTTCCGTGTTCGCTCTCGCCTTTTGTCAGTTTTTCCACATCTCTCACTCTAGCTCTGTTTTCCCCTCTTCTTTTTTTCTCCCTCACTTAAACCTACTTTGAGAGCCCGGTGGAAGCGACGTGCTCATTGGATCAATCGTGCTTCTATTTTTCGCTACGTGATCAGACTCACGCCCTTACTCATACGTGCAGAGACCGTGGTCAGGTGATGAAAGGGAGCAGGTTCAATGGGCCGACAAGCGCGTAGCATTGAACGCGTTGTTGGGGGGACAGTAGCACTGACAGACCATTCGCCAGTACAAAGATTTTTGACAAATTAAACGGGCTATGAGCAATTAAAGCCTGTAATTGACATTTTCGACCGCAAAAAAATATCGGTAAGGTAAAAATGCACAAAGGAATATATAGGTTTATTGGAAAAACTGCGGTAATTTGTCGGTTTCTGATTCCGGATTAATAGAATGTTCAACGAAACCCCCTTTTTTTCCTACAAGAAAAATTGTTTATATTTACACTAGCATCTTTGGCCCACAGAAAGAAGCTGTGGCGGCCATCAGGGACAGGAGCACAAAGCCACAGAAAACAGCTAAAGTAATTGATTCGGTACTGCGTAAAATATTCCTTGCTCACCCGGCGAAAAAAAAAAAAAGAGGTTGGAAAAGCAGGTTTAGAGAAATCAAGCTGACGCAGCCAAGACAGATCTGACTGACTTACTTTACTTGTTACGCTTCTTACAAGAGGTCGAGAAAATGGCACTCAAAATTCCAATGAGAGGACTAGCCACTCACATAGTGTATATATACAGTTGCAAAACACTGCTCATACTTAAAAAAAAAAAAATAGACCGACCATTTTATAAATTTTTTTGTTTTGTTTTCAGTCTTAGTTGTGACGCTCTCCCATCAGCTGTGGCTGTTGTTGAATGTATACCCCGTTTCGCCGTACGACGAACCGCGGCGGAAGCTGCAGGTCATCTCAGCCAATCGAGGGCTGTGAAAGTATCCCGTGGCGCGTTGCTTTGCCTTTCCCGGAAGTCACGTGACCATCACACGGCATTCGATTGGCTTCCAGGGTGTGTAGTTTCCTCTGCGATTCATCGTAAGGTGAAACTGAGTATAGCCGGTACTCCAGGCGTCCATGAGAGAAGAGAACCGTGTTTCTCAGCACGGGTAAATGAACTATACGAATCGCAGCAAGCCGAAGCTCGGTGAAAATGTGACACGCAAAAAGCGGTTGTGATAGAACGCGAAAGTTTGACAACATAACGTCACCTGGATCAAAAGATCGAAGAGAAAGTTAAACTTTCTCTATATGAACCGATGTCAACCTATACTCGTTGTCGCCCCAAGAAGAATATTAAGGAAAAAAATGTTTTGCGCATTGTTCATACGCTGCGCGAGGTAGTTTTTACGCGATTAGGCTCTGGGAGAAAGAGACGATGCTTTTGGCGTTTACAACGCGTACGTCCTGGTAAGGTTACATATATCTAATCTAAAATGCACCTACATATATGTAGGTGCATTAAAGTATATATACCATGATACTCCACATAAAGGGGAAATTAGTAATGCTCCGCGGGAAGCAAGACTTTTTTTTTACTACGTTTCTTGACGGGAAAACCATTATATATAAGCATATCATCAAAACAAGAAATGACAATGTGGTCGCCCTTAGGAATTATTAAAAACAACAGATAAAAACGTTTTTTTTTGTTTAAAATTGTTTTTTACTTTTATAAATGCAACGAGCGTCCACAATCGCAGTTCTTATTTTAGACAATATCAGGCCTCGGTGAACGTCGGCGCATAGAGAAATCTTGTTTTCCTGTATTATTTTTTATTCTAGTAACCTCGTGTTCTCAAACTTTCGCGTCTATCTATCCCAACCGCCAGCGCCACATTCTCACAAAGTTTGAGCTTTCTGCGAGGCATAGCTTACTTAAGCGGGCCGATATGAATGGTCCTCTCTTTTTCGTGAACACCCGCTTCTTACTTTGAAATTCGGAGAAAAAGGAGATGCCTGGAGGGCTCCGATGTCTTCCGTATGGGCTATCTCGTGTTTCTTTCAGGGCTATAGATACCTCGAGTGGAGCCAGTTGATGCGGGCAGGTCATGGAGACAAACACGAGGATAAAGTGACGAAGCAGTCGTAAACAAAACAATGTGGAACGAACTGTGTAAGCTCCGAAACGTGAGCTCTATACTCAAAGATAGAGAAGTTACAAAGTTACGAAAAAAAAAAAAGAAAAAGAAAAGACGTGTAAGGGGAGACAGGAACGCGAGTTTGCTTGCTTGCTCGCTTTTGAAGCCCGAGGAGATCTGCGCTTGGTGGCGGGGGTGCGTCGATAAGAGGTCGAAATGTATACACTGAAATTTCGTCGAGCGTCGTGTAGAGCCCGAATTGCAGGAGCAGTCAAAGGAACGCCTTGGCCTAAGAAGCCTCTTCAAGTTTCTTCAGACGTTCCTTTTATTTATACTCTCTTTATCGTTTTGCTTCTAAGCTTCCATTTCCATGCTTTGCCATGGTAAATATTGAAGACCTGAGAGGGGGGCTCAACAACCCTCTACCCTCGTTTTCTTCTTTCATCTTTCGAGAGGAAAAAATAAATCAAAAGTGTAAAGTTACAAAACAAAGAAAATATCGTATTTCAGAAAGTTCAAGTAGAATGTATTCAATTCAATGTTTTTGTTTGTTTGTTTTTCGTGCTCACCAACAGCTCGAAGGCATTTGCTGTAAAGCACACAAACGTGCATATATGTCTAAATCCGCCATAAACACAAATTGATAATATTATCGTTTTTCAAAGGACATATTTGTACCAAAAACAAAGACAACTGAAAATAAATTCGCCAATTATTTCACAAAAGGCTGCTGATACATTTGGTTTCAATCGTTATAATCGTGAGCACCTCGACGCACAACTGTCGACAAGTATCTCTACCCCTTAACAATTGTGCCAGCCCGGTACCAAGTTTTCATTTTCACGTGTATATACATAGGCGTAAAATCATATGAGAGTCGCGATTCAGTATTATTCGTCGCGGTGTGTGTGCCATTCTTGCACTTGGGCTCCTTGCGTTGTTTTCTGACATTTTCATTCCCAGACGCCGATTATCGGCACTTGAGGGGTATTCACACGAGAGACACGTACGGTGGATAGTTTTGCACGATATGTGAAGATGGTCACGCAGTGCTGATGGGACAGCTTTATCCGAGTCAGTCGCTATGACACTGAGCCAGTCAGCGGACACGATTGTTTATAAATTGTTTGAGTTCATACGTTAATCAGAGTGTAATCTTTTTCTATGCGACGGAAAATAAGGAAGGGGAAATTCTATTTAATCCCCGAGTTCGAGCGTCTTGTCTGGGACGGTCGTTATTTTCCTTTGGACGGCGTTACAAAGACAAGCGTAATCCCATCTCTCTCTCTCTTCTTAATACTTGGCCAGCAACACGATCACTTTAATCTCCACCTTTATTTCCTTTCTTAATAAAGACTCGACTCCGAGTGCTCCGATTGCTTCTGAATACGATCTGGGATTGCTTCTGAATACGATCTGGGATTGCTTCGTAAGCACGAATGAAGATGAGAAATTTCGTCTTAGGAATACCATCCCCAATTCGTTGTCGTTTTATTTTTATTTCTTTTTTGTTAGGTGCTTTGGCATTTGAATCGAGTTTTGCTTTGTTAATTGTGTCGAGCAAAGGTTGAAAGGGACGTCGTTTCCGTCCTTCTGTGGGGAACTTAATTGGTCTGCGGTGCGCGTGCGTGGGAACTGTAAGATCTCGGAAATCGGAATGCATATCGGATCCTGGAAAAAAAGTGTAAGATAAAAAAAAGATTTTTATAGAATGTTTTTATAGATATATTTTGATACGAAATGAACTACAGAAAATTAATTGAAACCAGTTCCCATCGCTGTCGGCGACTTCAGTCAGGGTGTCCTGTAAGACCACGTCGGTGAAAGCTGAAAGCTTTCAAAATCAATTGTGTCACACAGCTAAGTGGACACTCGTTATTGGTAAGGTGGATTGTTGGTTCCAGCACTAGGAAATAAAAAAGAGTCGCAGCAAAAGTCTTTTTTTTTGTGTGTGTGTGTGTGTGTGTGTGTGTGTGTGTGTGTGTGTGTGTGTGTGTGTGTGTGTTTGCGTATGTGCGTGTGGGGGGATCACGTCTTGGTTTTAAAATTGTTAGGCGAAACGCAGAAAACGAGGTGCACTATTTTGATTCCCGTATTTCTCTAGTGCGGGGTTAATATTTTGGAAGTAAAATGCATACGGCGCTCTTTCTCAATGCCCCCCCCCCCAAAAAAAAAAAAAAAAGACAGCACAAATTTATAGTTAAAAAGCCAAGAAAACTTTACACAGGAAAAAAAAAGAAAAAGCGTCGTTCCCTGACATTTTGTTTGAATATCGACGTTTGCGGTAATTCTAGACTTACGAAGTCAGCGCATGACTGCACCGACTCCCCGACGCAGTATACCGCGTACGCGTAGCACACCGACAACGCTCACCTGAGCGCTCTGTCTGCACCAACTCCCCTCGCTCCTCCAAATGAACCAACTCCGACACCGACAAGTGGGAAAGGACGGCCCGCCAGAACAGCACTCATTTCAAATAAGTGAGCAATCGGGCGGGGGTGCTAGCTTTTAGGGCAACATCACACATCTCTACTTTTGATTTCTGTTTCTTGTTTCCTGTATTTGCTCGTTATTGGGTAAGTTCCACTGTCAAGTATAAAAAAGACAACTAAAAAACAATGACAAAATCAACCCTCTTCTGAGTACAACTTAATCCAATTTTGCGCTGTCTCTTTCCAACTAGAAGGAGAAAAAACAAAATACGAGGAAACTTTTCGGGGGAAAAAGGCAAAGTCCAGATGTGTAGCTTCTTTTTGTTTAATTTTTCTTTCGTTTTAACGTGCGTTTTTTTTTCTTGTTCCCCCCCCCCCCTTTTTTTTTTGTTCTTTTAGAGCGAGAGAGTCTCGGAGTGCCGCCATGGCCTCGGAGTTGGTGATTCGGAAGTTCGATTCAATTTCCAATTCAAGACGTCAGATTGTCTCGCCTACTTTCGCCGTAACTCGCCTCTCTTCGTCGCGTTTGCAAACATAGTAACAGTCCTTTCGGCAGCACTTCAGCCTCCAACTTATTTTTTTTATCTCTCAAACATTTCGAAATATGTACTTTACATCGAATGAGCCTCGAAAGTAAGAACGCTCGCTCTCAATGCAATAAACGTAACTCGGCTGTCATTCGAATCGCGCGTTTTACGAACCTTCTCTATCTCTATCCTTCCCCATTATTCCGAATTTTTCCCGCTATATTAATCATATTCAGATTTATTGAGAAACATAACGTACGGTTGATGGTAATCATGAGCTTGATAAAGCACCGTTTTTTTTCTTTTCTTTTTACGGCTTTAGTCGTTGAAGTAAGGCAACGTCAACGCGCTGTAGGACGTTTTATTATCTGCATTGTTAATTTCGGTCTTCCTTTTAGGAAGAGGACAGTCATGAAGCGATAGAGATGCTGAACTTTCCTCGCTGCGAAAACTCCTAGAGATAGAAAACGCAGATAAGTAATAAAACACAAAAAAATGTCTCAATCAGCTTCTTTACATTTTTTTTAATCTAAGCTTTTTTGTTTTACATGGATTATTTTTTAATACAAATCGGTACTCACACGGGAAAGAAATCCGCGTGACGAGGTGCCTGGGGGAGGGATGCCAGCGTGTGCAGTCCAAAGCAGCGGTTTCCGCCCTCGACACCACCGCGAACAAATATAGCGGCCTCTAAACCTGACACTACAGCGTTTAACAACAAAACATAATAAAAATAAACTGATCCGCCGTTAAACCTGAATTGTTTGTACTACCCAAGCATCCCCGCTTCCCTCCGCCGCGGAGCTGACGTAACAACGCAGCATCGCAAATTCCTGTCGGTCTCTACTACTTTTTTTCCTTCTGTTGTTATGTCCCAGCGTGATTCATATTCAGGGTCGATCCGGTTCCCTGCATTCTTGACGGTCACAGTAGGTGTAAATAAGAGAAAACCAAGTTTTCCATTCTTTTTATTAACCGACCAATAATTAATGGTGAATTTCGTTCGTAGATTTGGAGCGCGCCAACAGTGCCCCTTTTGGAGCGAGTATCTTCCTCCGGCAGATCCTGTTCAGGTTGACCATCTTCCGCTCTTAGATTTGTGGCAGGAACCGCCCTGTGGAGCGCCTCCAACCCCATCGAACTTGATTCGTAGGATTTCAGGGAGCTTGGCGGAAGTTGACAGAAGCGCGCTACGTCATTTACTTTAACTCGGCGGTGCGCATGCGCGACGAGGCCACCGGACCGTCGAGTTGGATCTGTTCGGATGCGTCGGTTGTTTACGCCGGATTGTGACGGCTCGGACGCTTCTACCTCGCGTAGATCAGAAATGCAAAGCCGGGACTGGAGCGTGGCAAATCTTAAGCGCTGACATACGTGATCTTGAAAGGTTAAGAACGAGACAAAGAACGTAGAAAAATCCGAAAGAAGCAGACGCAAGGTTAGGCCTGTTCATTTTGCCGCCACTGATTGTTTACCTTTTTACACTGCATGCCGCCGGCGTTTTCTCGTGCAATTAAGCAGGAACAGATTAGGCAACGACCGTGCAAGGGACGGTTTGCTACCTCGTTGTGTTTCTTAAAGTCTTACCAGCAATCTGAACTCCAACGTATGGCGATCGCTGTGCGTGCCCCGTCGCGTGGAGGCGGCCGAAAGGTATGCGACGGTGGCAAACGCGGACGTCTTCCTTGTTAGTTGTCACATGGGCTCCGTGGTACGGATATTTTCGCCCGGCCTGCGTCGCAGGTTATTTTTGCAGCTAAACAGTGACATTTGTGACTGTTCGTTGGAAAGCTCAGTCGGTTGAGGCGTTGGTCGGCTTCGCAAGTTCGAGCAGCGGCCATTTTGAAAGGCCGACCGTCTCGGGCGGGTCGCCCCGAAAATGGGAGCCCATCTCTCCTACGTCGATTTGGAGCGGGTCCCACGAAGTGGAATTTTGCCTCCAACACTTGCCGTTATGCAGAGATTAAAGATCGATTGCTACCTAGCGGACCGCCCTTTGACTTTGGGAAACTGAATACTCTTTCCAAACGACGCTGCGATAAAAGTCGGTACTGTTGATTTTCTTTTTAATATTTATAATGCCTTTAACATCAATCAAAAGCGAAGAAATGCAATAGCTTCGACATGTTTTAAGCTTCAAACTGGCTTCACGGTGCACTCTCTTCCTTACTATTACGTTCGTCGAATCAGCTCACAGTATACACACACAAAACACGGAGAGTGCACTTTACCCTATTCTTCGGACATACCTATGTTTGGACGACCACTGAAGCCACGCGACGAGCAAGGGCTCCATTACCTCCAGTACAGTGACCACCAGATTGTTTCCCTTAAGGCCTGTTCGCACATGCAGCGGAGCGCTGCAAGCAGAGCGCTGACCTCGCGCTAAGCGCGTGCTGACGGGAGAGTTCAACAGCTTTGTATCGCACCGTCAAAACTGTTGCTCATGGCAGACGATCAGTAGATGACGACACGTGAGCAGCGCTATGTCAGCGCTTCGCTGCTTGTGAGAACCGGCCTTTAGATTTTTCTAAACTCAAGCGCTGACAAAGTCCTTCCCATTTATTCTAAGGGTTTATAGGCGAAGCGGGGATATTTCCTAAAACACTCTTCGCTAAAATGAACGTAAATTGATATACTAAAGTAAGTATATATATATATATATATATATATATATATATATATATATATATATATATATATATATATATATATATATATATATATATATAAAACTCGTGTCCTCTGCCATTACTCAAATCTGTCTGAACGCGTGGTTGAGAACGTGCTTCGCGCTATCCGTATGCTCGTAAGCGCCGAACTAAAACACACCAAGACCAGGGGGCCTTACACCGAGCGGCCAGCATTGCTTCCTTGCTCAACCAGGCCCAAGTAATAGAGTTTCTCAAACCATTTCAACACCGCCGTTCTGCCCGGAGTTTCGTAAGACCCACAAAAAAGCGCCCAAGGAGGCGCGGGAGCTGCTCCTGTAAAGCGTGCACCGCCGTCGCGCACTGGTGTATAGTTGAGAAGCGAATCCAACGACGCATCTCTGTTCTTGGGTCGTTGTTTACGAGCGAATGTTGACGTCGTTGATTAACTTGATAGCGCTGAAATACGGTGCTGCGTTACTTTTTGAGGCGAAATTATGTTTCGCCGGCCAACAACGGTGCATTGCGGAGGAGATGGGTGCGGTGTTAGATGATCTTCACGGCGTTTACGAAGAAAAGCGGACAGTCTATTATCCTTTCATTTTTCTCCGCATCGCATCATTAAACATCTTTATCGCGGAGAGTTTGAAGTCTCGTATACCGCCTAATTTTAGACAAAATATGCTCAGGAAGTTTAAAAAATAGTTTTAAAACGGGCGTGTTTTTTTTTCGCTTTGTGTGCGTCTGTGTGTGTGTGTGTGTGCGGAGGGGGGGGGGCGCAGTCTTATAAACGCCGTCCGCGTTAGCCTCGTATGCTTAATGGCCTCAGTAGGAGCTACATGGAGGATACCCACAAAAGAAAAGTTGAATAATTATCTAAAATCTGTTCATTGCCGTTTTAGTTAATGCCTTGATGTGAAATGTTGCCACTGCAGTTTTTGTGGAAGTCATTATCAGAGACTAAGAGACCAAATAATTTGCGAAAAGACAACGGGCTTTGAGATGTTCATCGATCAATTTTCCCCTTTTCGTTGCCCGATCTTCCAACGAGATGCAAAAGGAGCGCAGGGTCGTTAGGGACTTCTAGCAAACCGTTACCGTGTTCCGCGTACCTCACTGCCGGAGCCTTTGATGGATGTTTTAAGTGTGCGCCCCGCGGTCACGGTATCACCTGGGCGCGCGCTTAAAAGCACGATTCAAAGGCTCCGGTAGTGCGCTGAGCGGAACATAATAACAGTTTGCTAAGAGTCCCTGTTGTCTTGGCAGCGTGTGCTTTGTCGTCCGGCCGAGATAATCTAAAGTTTTAGGGAATCGTTTTTGCCCATCCGGTACGAACTGGGCATGCGCGAGTCTTCTGCTGTAGCGTACGCACAGTTCGCACCGGAGGGCTCATTGTACCGTATCGGATGTGCAAAAACGGTACCCTAAAATGCTCTACATATTTAGGTAGTTTCGATACCTCCGTAGTGATCGTTCCGATACCTCCGATACCCCCGATAACGATACCATATATGTAAGCGCAAAGGCGGAGGCAGAGTATCGGGTATCGTTATCGGAGTCATCGGAACGATCTACTAAAACTCTCTAATAATACCCCGATAAGGATGCCATGCACACGCAAAGGCGTCGACGAAGAATCGGGTATCATTATCAGAGTTCTCGAAACGATATACAAATCGTCCCTAGTGACGAGGTGCCTGAAACGAAAACGCCACTTTTCTACGTGCTCGTGGCACTTTCTCCTGCATCCAGTTTTTTGAATCACGTGACAGAAAGGCAAAACCGATCAATGAATATTTCAAAGCCGTTTTTTTTATTGGTTTGGTCCCTAATACTAGCAGTCTTCGGTGCTGGAAATGCAACATAACTAATAAAATCATTCATCAAACATTAATACCATATTTTGACTAATTCGTCTACTGATCGTGATGGTTATCCACCTCGTGATGTCTGCCGACCCTGAAAAACATTCCGTGGAAACAATATTCAAGAAACAATCACCCCCTTAAAAAAATTTTCTAATGAAAACAAAAATAATATCTAAATGTTAGCGAAATATATGCTAAATATATGGGCCAGCGTTAATCATTGCCGCCAAAACAAGGGCAGACCGGCCTCGCCCTGCATAGCCAAGTAACGCATAATTTGCTTTCTTTTTTTTTCGCAGAAAAAAATTTACATGTTTTTCCTCGAAAATAAACAACGAAAACGCCATTCCCTCTAGTTAAAATATGGACACGTTTTTCTAATGTCGCAACTCTCCAGTAAAAGTGAGTTGGACGTTGTGCACGCTTATGCGGCGAAAGGTCAGTCTAGCCCTGAGATTTATGTCGACACTGGTTCAGTGCTCTGGCGAAGCAATATGCAGTACATATGCGTATATGTGCAGTACAATTTACTAAGCCAGGGTATTGAACGTGCATCACGCAACAATGATTACACAACTGCATATACGTACGATGCTCATCCACATTGAAATCAGCGGGAGTGAGGATCGAACACAGGAATGGTACCCGAGCTCAGAAATGCGAGCATTTGCTTCACGTGCTATGAGCTAGCTGCCGTGCACTAACATACTCGGCCACCGATGGTGACGCAAAAGTACACCGAAGCATCCGTGGCCACTCGACTGCATACAAGCCAAATTCACCGAAGATTGTCTGAAGATTTGGAGCAACATTTTGCTTTGAAGGTATTATATTATTTATTTATTTAAATACATCTAAAGGTCCCAGAGGGGCATTACAAGAGAGGAGGGGCGTAATATTCAATCAGTGATAAGTAAAAGCTCCTTAAAAATTGCTTCCCCCGGTGCGACAAAAAATGTTCGCAGAAACCAGATCTATCTACCTCCCCTCCCTCCCCCCCCCCTTGCATCAGTGGTGGAGATAGCAACAACGTTGAGTTTTGTTTGTTTGTTTTTCAACGGGACGCTGACATAGCGGCTCCATTACTGAATTCCAAGAGAATGAAAAACAAACAAACAAACGTATGCGCTCGGTCTAGAGACGGGAGAAGGATGGCGGACGAAACGGGAAGGGGTTGTCGTTTCCATAAACAGTACAGCTTATGAAAACAGAGAGAAGGCGAAAAGTGGAAAGGCCGTCTGTAGCTGCAACTCCCGTTCGCTTTCTTGGTTGTCAGGGGTGACGGCCGCTCGAAATAGCTTACTATCGTCGCGTTGCAACTCAAGAAGTTAGGCGAGGGTAAGACGGGCCGGGGAGGAGGAAGCAGAGACGGAACGCTAAAGAGAGAAGGAGGTTTCCCCTCTCTTCTCCAGCGTTCCGTCTGCTTCCTCCTTTCCGGCCCGTCTTACCCTCGCCCTACCTTGTGTGTGTGTGTGTGTGTGTGTGTGTGTGTGTGTGTGTGTGTGTGTGTGTGTGTGTGTGTGTGTGTGTGTGTGCGTGTGTGTGTGTGTGTGCGTGCGTGCGTGTGCGTGCGTGTGTGTGTGTGTGGGGGGGGGGGGGGAGGTGCGGGGAGGTTAGCTACGTGGTTTAGACCACCGGAGTTCGCGCCTCCCGTGACGCGCCCCTCTGCTCGCTTCATCTGTTTCCCCTGCTTTGTCTCTCTTCCGATTCTTTTTTTGTCGGTTGTTGTTGGTCGACGTGGCTGCGGGAAGCTGACGAGGCCGGTGTCGATCGAAAGCCCGTAAAATGGACGCTGGAGCAAGGGGACCCTTTTTGCACCTATTTGCTGTCTAGGTTTCAGACACATTACGGCTTTTAGGGTATGTTACGCACTGCGGTTACTGCTGAATTGAAATAACACGCAAGTCTTTCTGAGGAACCATCAATGTGCAAAGTGTCCCCCCCCCCCCAAAAAAAAAAAAAAAAGAACTACAAGGTTTCTTTAACCGCAAAAATAAGCTGTGCACCGCGGAGCGCCTTTTCTCTGTCCAAATGTAGCGCTGGCGATCCGAACCAGGTTCCAAAGTTTCATAACTAACCGTTATCTTATTCAAAAGTTATAAGCGATTTCCTGAAATTTTCAGATAGAAAATGGCGGCCGACGGAACTTTCGAATACATGGAGCTGAACCGGTTACCAAAAATGCTCACCGTTCTCTCAATTAAATTTTTATAAAATCACTTATAACTTTTGAATGAGACAGTGGTTAGTTCTGAAATTTTAGAATCTTGTTTGAACCGCTAGCGCTACATTTGTGCGAAAACTGAGCGTTCGGCGATGTGTAGTATACTTTGCGGATAAAAAACAAACAAAAAAACACAATGTAATTTTGTTTTTTGGTGCATTTTGTAGGGGCACTGGGCAGGTATTTGTCGTCTGCCATAAAAGTCTAGCTTTAGGAGTGTTTTCAATTTTTCGGGGCGTGCTATAAAATACATAAAAGTAGGGCTGGGCGATTGATCGATTAACCTTCCGATTAATCAACGAATGCTTTAATCGCGATAAATTTATTTAACTGGCTAATCTGTTAAGCTTGAAACCGGCTAAACCAGACAAGCATGAGCAATATTTTTTGTGTTTCTCTTACTGACGTTTTTCTCATCTCCTACGGTAATTGCAAACACTATCCTGTTCGTTGGTGGGAACCTCACAAATAATGACATCATTAATCATGGTTAAGCCTTATTCCAACTCGAAGACCGAATACGATTTACGAAAACCCAATCTGGACTTTCTTGGCTTGCATAGCAAGCGTACGGCGTCCACGAGCTGTCCCCGACACGCAGAAGCGCGGCATCCAGCGCGGAGAGGACGCTCTTCGAGGACAGCAGAACCGGCTTGCTAGAAACAGCGTCTCAGTCAAGACTGGGTGAAAGAAAACACTGCAAAGGCTGAGGCGCGCGAGCGCCTTCAGACGCGGCTTGAGCCCCGATCAGCTCGCGCGCTGACTTTGGCAGTGCTTTCTTCCCCTAGGCTTAGCTGAGACGCTGTTTCTAGCAAAGCCGGCCCTGGTTCCTCGCACGCGGAAATTCCCCAAGAGGGACAAAAGGCTTGAGTCCCGCAGCTTCACTTTCACGCGCACCCAGCCAAGGTTTGTCCAAACAGTAATCGTGAGGCGACACGACTCCGACATAAGTCGTACGGCGGTCCACTTCCGTCCGTTTTATTTTGCCGGGGGAAAGTTCCCTCCGTCGAATTTCGCTCGTGTCCTCCACGGGGGCCTTGAGCATGCTCATCATGTGAGTCCGGACAGCCACTCACAAGCTCCGCTGGCTGTCGGTCAATCGCTCAAGGCCTCCGCTGCTCTTCGGGTCCCGAAAACGGGAAAGGGAAGGGCTGTGTTCAGAATCTTACCCATATAGGTCCGAGCTACTCCGGCGGGTCGTGTCACGTGGTAACACAGATAGAGCGACGCGGACGCGAGTAGGTTTTCGAACGCAAAGGAACAAAACCCTTACCCTGGAGTAAGATCGAGTAAATTTTGGAACACGTCCAAGGATACGAGGGCCCGGCAGAACAGACGCACAGCATTGGCAGGATAGCGTGTGACGTCTAATCTGACGAGCACCGCGAGGTCACCGAAAAGCGGAGGAAGCGAGGAGGGAAATCGTGATTTTGGCTCGGTGGGGTTCAAACAGACATCGGACTGTCGGACTGCCGGACGCTTCAACTTTTACGATCTTTGCCGGAGTCGTGTCGCATGCCGATTCCTGTTTGGACGGGCCTTCAGAGGCACACCTGTCAGGGTTTAGGGCTTCTTCCCCCGCTCCCCTGGCATCGACGGCCACCGACACAGTTTTCGCAATCCCTCGTTGAGGTCGGTCCGACCGTGATGACCCTTGCAAAGTGTTTGGAACTACCGAGGTTGTCAATCCTCTCACAGCCACCGACTTTTACAACTCCAGCCGCACGTCGTGCAGCTCAATGGCGTCGGGACACGGTGCCGAATGGTCGAGGGAAAAGCCTGGGTGTGTCGCTGTATTTTTCCACAGCAGGCGTGACGAACGGTAAACTGCGGTGGCGATCGCAGTGCTTCTTCGTCCCTCCGGTAGTTTCGGTCGCGAAAAAAGCAATACCTCTCCTGGTTCAAACGTCTCTCCAGTGCCTGTCCAAGTGCAGCAAGGATGATTCTGCAGGCGCAAGAAACTCCCTCATGTCGAAGAATGTGCCGAGAAATTCAGAGAGCGCAGGGGACGTCAGAACGCTGAATTTTTTGGTGGAATGGTTAGAGGGTAGACCTAAAGCTAGCTGCCTTTGTCTCCACCGGAATAGTCGAACGCGGAATGCAGGCTTTCAGCGTTTCGCTTTCGCATTCGAACACGTTCGGCGAGTGTAGTGGAGACAGGGGCAGCTAGCTTTACGTCTACCCCCAATCCTTCCAATCAGAACTCGGCGTTCTGACGTCCCTCTCGTCTCCTCCTCTCCCTCAGTATCTCGGCGCATTCAACTGCACTGCTGCAGACGTTTATCCAGAGGTAAACATGGACTCTGGAACAATTATATAAAAAAACGTATAAAAAATTTACTTTTGCCTTTATGGCGATATTATGCTTGGAAATTAAAGCGACCTAATAATCGATTAAAAAGTGGCGATTAATCGGTTTAACCTTTTAATCGACGCCCAGCCCTAATAGAAAGATATTCTCGATTCCACAGCACATCACTGTCAGAATACATTCAGAACCTTCGTAGACGGGCCAGTTTCATCCGTGTATACTGCTCCCATGCGTTTCTCAAATATTCTGCGGCACTCGCGGTATACGCATTCGATTCGTATGGTTCAAAAGAAACGCCATTTCAACGTCCCTCGGAGCACAGCGAAAAGTGTGTGTTATATATTTGAAAACAGAGAAGATGAAAGCACGAGAGAGATCTCTCTCGCGCTTTCATCTTCTCTGTTTTCAAATATATAACACACACTTTCGCTGCGCTCCGGCAGATAAAAGGCAGATATATATACATATATGCCTTTCAAATATCGAACCCCGCCCAGCCAACACGAAAACACTTCTATAGTTTCAATATAATTTTTTTTCCCCTGCCGGTAGGCGAAAGATGTATGGATACGTACATCTTGGCTCGTGCTCCGACGCCATTCGATCACACTGTCGACTGGACGCGTGCGAAAGGGCAACACGAATGGAGGAATAAATAAAGGATGTTCACATTTCGCTTTCCTACCGCCGGACGCAACAAAAAATGATTCGTCTCCGCCATTGAATGGCGCCCCGACGTGGGTGCATCGACTACGCGGAGCGCAAGTTCATCGGCTTCTGCGCAGCTGTTGCGGTGACGTCAGAATGCCTAGCCCTGATTGGCACCAATCGGGTGGGTAGTGGGTAGACCTCAATGCTAAAGCTGCCTCGTGGTCTATCCATTACCCTTCCAATCGGTGCCAACTAGAGCTGGGCGTTCTGACGTCATCGCAACACCTGCGCAAGAATCAGATGAACTTGCCTACGCTTTACCTCTCAGAAGGCTTTATCCCGCCGTCTATACGGGGGAGATGAGAGTGTAGTCAGCTCGTCGTGCAGGGTCTCGACGTTCGAACGCCGAACGCTGGGGTTCGGCATTCGAAAAGTCAGTAGAGCCAAAAGGTACTCGTGGACAGCGTTTCTTGGGATTTCTGAGGAGAGGAGGAGAGCGCGCGCGCAGCTTTGGTAAGGGCTCAAAATGGGAGAGAGCACGCGTTCCCGTACCTTTGACTGCATTGACAAGGAAAGGTGTCCCCGAGTTTAGTCTTTGCGTCTACCTACTCCAGCCTTCCCATCAGAGCTAGCCGCTCTGACCTACCCGCCCGCTCTCATGTCCTCCTTTCCCTCAGTTAATTGTTTTTTCGTATTGCACTTTTTCTTTTGTTCTTGCTGATGTAGTCGCCTAAAACCAATTATTCAACACCCCCTCCTCCCTCTTCTTTTTTTTTTTTTAGATCCGGTGGGTTTGTGTGAGCTTCATTATTCGAATCTTCCACTCTCGATTTTCCGTTTATTTTCATAAAGCAGAAACGTTTTTAATTATAAGACATCGAGAGCGGGATAAGGATTAAACAATTCTTAATTAAACATGAGGTTTGCCGGGTTTTTATTTTTTAAATTGATTTTTTATGAGGTTTCGAAGGCGCGTTTTCAGCGATCTCGAGGTGCTCGTTTCCGCGAGCACAAGTATACCCCGTTTCAACTTGCGACGGACCCCAGAGGACGCTACGAGCCATCGGAGCCAATCCAATGTCGTGGGATCGTCACGTGCCCTTCGGGAGGGGTGAGGAGGCGACGCGCGGAAAGCGTTATCACGTGATGCTTTCGCAGCGCTGGATTGGCTGGGATGGCTCGTAGCGTCCGCTGCGGTCCATCGTAGAAGTTCAACGGAGCGTAATATGTAGCGAACGTGCAAGGTGTCGCGGGGAAGGGGCGGGGGGGGGGGAGATCGCCCCATTAGTGGGCCCTTCCACGAACATGCCCCCTCCTCCAGTTAGTCGTCGTTTTGGGATTCAATTTGGGCAAGGACGGAGGATTACGGGTCTGAGAAGACGGTCAACTCGTTTCCCCATTCTTCGATCTATCGTCTATTTTTAGAAACCGGCAACGATCGAGCGCCCGTTTTGAGGGGCAGGCCCTCAAAACGTGCGAAATTCCGGGGAAGATAGGGGAAGAACCTTGTGCATTTGAGAGCGGGTACCCGAGCGGTCGACTCGCAAGGTAAGCCAAGTCGGTCAACTTCGTCCAACCCCGCGCGACTCTGGGAAGCCCGACGGCATGGAGTGAGCGTTTTAAAATTAGAAGTTGTCCAGTGCGGGGTCTCGTGCTAATTGGGCGTTGGTAAACAAATTACAAGGACGCCTGGTGAAGAGGACACGAAGCTCTAGAGCAGTGGTTCTCAAATGGGGGTCCGCGAAGCCCTGCCTCATCAGTCAAGCCCGGCAATAGAAGATGTATTTTTTTTTAGATTGAGAAGAAACGTTTGAATTTTCGGGTGAGTTCTCTCGAGTGTATGTGATCGAGAAAAGTCTACTTCACACCAGCCCTTAGTTGTATCCATTTATTAAATCATCATAATTAACATATACCTTTTCCTTCCCCTCACCCCAAATGGGGTCCTCCATCATCTACGCCGATCCACAAGGGTTCCGCCAAACACCAATGGTTGAGAACCACTGCTCTAGAGTAAGGGAGGGCACGGTGAGGAATCGGTCGAACGAAAACGTCCTCTGAAACGCGGGGAAGCCGTTCCGACGAACGCTTCCTGCCGGTGCCATCATTAGCGTTCGTGCGTGTGAAGCGTGGTTTGCTCGTTTCTCCCAACATCACAAAACTTGGTCGTGTCAGGCTGTGGAGCTTGCGCGCTCGTCTGTCGATCTGTAAACAGGGGCAGCGATTCCTTCTCCCTTTGCCAAACAACCTCCCAGGTTGAGTCCGACGACCGCAGAATCTTTCTCGCAAAATACATAAACCTAGAGTACACACTTCGTCAGAACACCTGCTCCCCCCTCACCGGCCCTTTCCCGATTAAAAATCCTTTCACACCTCCCTCATTAAACGTGTTTGCTTCTTTCCGCGAGAATGTTGTGTACAGCACTCGTTCGCAAGCGTAGTCTGCATGGAAGCTTCTGGTTAATGCCACCTCTCAGCGTTCTTATTGCACGTCAATCGCTCGCTTTCACGCAGCGTATACACGTGAACTTCAGACCAGAGCGCTTCCAGAGCTCCGCGGAGGCATAAACGAGTCTCAGGTCGCGTTCACTGCTGCGTCTGTGCACGGGCATTTTTAAGATTGCCGCAGTAGCGAGCGCTCGCTTGGCGGACTGTGATGATCTAGATTCGACGGACAAATATGTGTGGCGTTTCCGAAGACAGGAGGCCAGCGGGTGCCCATCTTCAATCGGCACTCGAGCACGCGGTCCCGTACCTCTGACGGCATAGCAGCTTTCCCCGAGTAATAGCAACCTTCAGCGATGGTGGTACCGCGGTGTAAGAATCGCGCTCCCTGACTCCTGGATGATGGACTTCAAGGTAAAGGTGCTTGCTTACACCTTCCTGACGTGGAAGTATGAGGTAAGGTCCTTATATCGCTCGTATTTCACAACATTAGAATTACGCGTCGCAGACCCAAACTCGTACTGCAGATGGCAGCCATTTTGATAGAAACTAGCGCGCCCCCTATAGGTCGTGAAAGTTGCGAATATAGCCCATGTGGACTTTCGGAATTCACACCTCTTGGTGACAACGTCCCGTGGCAATAAAGCCAACGCTGGCACCCGGGCGGTTGCGCACCTACAGTGCCGCTCAAAGCTACGCATGCGCTATTCTTCAATTTTTCAATGCCCCAGAATATTATCCCCAACTACAAAAATAAGGCCAAAGGGAAAAAAAAAACTATGTTTTTTTTTGTAAACATTGTGGCGCATCTTTTTTTTCTCTTTCTGTGAACGTTTTCGCTTTCCACAGGCGTACACGCAAAGCTCTCCCCAGACATTAATCCGCTTTGCGCTCGCGTCTAAAAAGTTATGCGCAACGAGGTGAGAGGCACGCCGCGCGGTCGAGAGCGGGTGACTTTCGAAAGCGCTGCTCTTGCGCGAGTGCTCGTGCGAGCAACGAGGAACATTTGCCGAGCCACGCTCTCGGGCCCGACTTTTGACAGCTCCGCTGCGGCTGTGGCTCCGGCACAGCTGCGTCCGCTCCGCACACCACCTATGCTCCGTTTAACAAACATCGGCAGTGCAGCCAAAGGCATATGGGCACGAGCGCGTGGTTATGGAAAGCGCCTCCTATGCGCGAGTTCTCGTACAAATACAAGCATTCTGCTGAGGTAGGCTCACGCGTTTGTGCCTTTGCCTTTACTAAATGATTAATTGCTTTAACTTTATTCCCAGCACAAGAATAACAGAATGAATACAAAATTTTACAAAATATCGCCATGGCTGCCGAGTTTAGTGTGTGTGTGTGTGTGTGTGTGTGTGTGTGTGTGTGTGTGTGTGTGTCTGTGTGTGTGTGTGCGTGTGTGTGTGCGTGTGCGTGCGTGCGTGTGTGTGTGTGTGTGTTTTCTTTTAAGCGACGCGTGACGCATATAACTTCAATCACATTCAGTGTTTGACTGTTTGTCTATCTCGATAACAATGTCAGAGTTCTCCATATGTTAAAAAGAAAACAAAATGTGACCTTTCTAGAAAGACTATTATGGTTGTGAAGATATTTTAATACGTAGTTTTCAATGTCTAATATAATTTGTTGCTTATGATCTAACTTCAAAGGCGCGAACATGTATGGCAATCAAAAATGAATCGGCAGCATTTTTAATTAACAAGTTCTAAAATAAAAATAGTCTAAAATCAATGAAAACATTCCAGTTAATCTGAGAAATACATCTAAAATTACATTAATTGCGGGTAAAGCATATATGGTGCTAGCAAAGTCGCGACTTTGGACAATCGGCAAAACTTCCAAAGTCGCCGCATATTCTTCCAAACCAAATGCCGAAACAAAACAAAAAAAAGTTTGTTTTATTTAATTACACATTTTTTAGAACATTTTTTTAATTTTTATGCGCCGTCGTTTTGCCAATTTCGGCCTTTTCAGTTCGAAGGAACGCCTACCCGCTTGCACGCTTTCGTTTCGTTGGCCTTGGCAACCGGTGAAACAGTAATGAGTTATAGTATTGCGTATACGAGCGAACGCAAGCACTGTGTGTTTGCGTTAGCGTTGCCTCTTCCACACTGCGCGTGCGAAGAGCCCGAAATTGCGGTCTTGGATTGGAGCGACGATGCGCACGCACAACGTGGGGCACGCAACTCTAACGCAAACGCACACCGCTTTCGTTTGCTTCTATACTGCAATACCAAAACTCTCTAGTAAGGTACAATCCCATACCGGCTGCAGCACTACGTTGGGACAGTGAACAGTGTTGTTTGCAGCTGGAAATGACATTTCGCGAGCCATGATCGCGAGCAGTTCCGCCGTGCCCGCTGAGCAGGACAATCGGGGGACCCTCACTAGAGCGCTTCCTGTTTCCGCCGCGGGAGGGCGAGCAACGAGCTGAAGACGCGAATAGCTACCCGCGACTCCCAAGCCCTCACTTCCAGGCCCTCACGAAACAGTTTCGTTTTTTCACCACCACGCGACCAGCAATCTCGTTGCATAAGAATAAATTAACGCGAGACCCTCATTGGGCAGGTTCGAATATATAACGCTATGTGACGTTTGTTTATTTGGAGTCGCGAATAGTCACGGAGACGATAAGAACGACAGCGAGGTCTTTCGGTTGACCTGCCTCGACCGCTCTTCCTACCCTCCACAACGCTCGGGCATCCGAAAGAGCTATCAACTATTCGAACGCGTCTAAGCGCGTTCGAAGATTAGTGAGAGAAAGGCAGCTAGCTTTGCGGCTACCGAATATGAACCAGATAGGAACAGTATGCTCCGATGCTGTCGCTCGTGTGGACTGCAAATCGGCCGTTCAATCCGGCATTTGATTTACGTAAAGACGCGCGCGATGAAATTCGGGAGAAACGTAAGCCACCGACCTTCACCGAAGGCACGCGCCCGCAGGTTGGCAACATGGGGACTTTTCCGTCTCCGCGCTCATTACTGATCAACTCCAATCTGAGCACCTGGCGACGAATTCATTTCGCCCGGGCTCAATCGAAGCGATGATGCGGAGCTGGTGTTGCGCAATTAGTGAGCCGTATTCGGCTGTACTGAACTGACATCACACATGCTTGGTCGAGGTAGAACAATAGCCCCGCGTGGCAACCGAGACATCACCATTTGGTAGAAACGCTTCACGACAGACAACTCTTCGCTAAAAAAGCAAAAAAATAAAAAAAATAAAAAAACGGCGCCACTTATTTTGATTTTTAATTACACGATAGAATTCGAGCCTGGCTCGAATTCTATCGTGTAATGAGATCGTGTGTAAGAAGGTGATAAAAGCTCTAATTTTATTCGTGCCGTCGTCGATAACATGCCGCACTTTCAGTTTGCCTAAAAGACATAAAAAATTCTGTGATTTTTTTATTTTATTTTTATCTCAATTCAAAGAACAGGCAACATGAAAAGCCTCCCAGAAATCGGTAAACTCGTGACGCCTTTTTGCAGGATGTCTCCAGACAATCAGGATTTAGTCGCGAGATAATAAACTCGGAATATCGGGGACTGCACGATTATATCGTTAAAAATATGATTTCAAATTCTCAAATGCTAATTGTTTTGGCTGGAAAGAATTTCTTTCATAAGGCCAGGTCAACGCTCCCGCCCTGATGCTTTTAATATAATTCTCGTTACGAATATCGCATCGCGCACGCAGTGATTACAGTCGTTCTGACGCGTTAGAATTATTCGTAATACTCTGGAGAGACAATCCGTTGCGAAACAACCGCTGGACCGCTGTCGAGGAGGCATTTAACGGCCGTGGCGAAAGAATCAAAACACCGTGTCCCCGGCTTTGGTCGTCTTCTTGCGTAATACCAGCATCGCTGCTTATATAAGGCCCTCTGACAGATTCCAGACGGTTTTATAAAACTGTCAACTCAAACCTTTTTGGTTTCGGAAGAAATATTTATGGGGCGTCGAATATGTGTGCCTTTGTTGCGAGCCGATTTGAACAACGCTTGTAATGCAAGAGATGTTGGCGTCGCGATCTTGAGTAACAGAGCTTGAATCGAGCACAGAATCCTTTTTCGAACTCGATCCGGCATGTTCGTGCACAAGTCTCGATACTTACTGCATTTTTTTCCTTCTTTCTTTTATCGCGTTCCTTTGCCGCGTTTATGATCGCGCAAACTCTTGTCAGCATCGCGAAACGAAAAGCGTCGGAATGCCATCAGTTGGGCGCCGTCCACACGCAACTTTTCTACGGGCCAATCTCCTCCGCGGAGTCGTCTGGGGTCTGGTGTAACCGCTGTGAATGATAAATGCAGATAGTGCAGCAGCACTGCCAGATTTAACGTGCATCACGCGGTAATGATACACGATCGCACGCCGGTGCGATCAACGTTAGGTGCGATGCTCATGCAAGGGCTCTAAGGGGAACACTCGGCGAGAAGGTCGATGAGATCCCCGACCGCTGCGATTGGCCAGCGCCAAGTTCAACCGCGGCACTGGCCAATCAGGGCGGTCGTCGATCTCGGCAACCTTCTCGCCGCTGAGTGACCAACTTAGAGCCACTTGCTGCGTTCGACTCACCTGCACTAGAGCCACTAGATGAGCTGTGCTTAGAGTAGCGGCACTCCGTTCCACGACATCGCTGTGGGCGCCGCCATTTTGGTGTTTGTGCAGGGCAGACGCAACTGCCGATCGTCATGATTCAAAAGTGCGACTTCCTCAGCATTATAGATTCGGTGTTAGGAACAGGCACGTAGCCAGGATTTTGTTTCGGGGGGGGGGGGGGCATTCATGACAGAATGCTGTATGAGGGGAAGGGGGAGAGGAGGTCCCAGCAAAATGGAAGATTTCGGGGGGGGGAGAAACGGGACCCCCCTCCCCCCCCTGGTTACGTGCCTGGTTAGGAAGCTCATGTAATAATGCTTTGCTCTGTCGCGGACTGTTGAAACATTTGTAGAGGGCGGAAAAGCGTTTCCTGTGATTTCAGAGAAAGCTTCAGATAACTGCCAACCATGATTTTAAGACACAATATGACCAAGTGTCGATACACGGAAGCGTAGTTTATTTAGTTGCACTAACCTGCACCTCCTGCACTGGTGCAGAGAAGTGTAGGGCAGTCTACTTCCGGTATGTGTATTCAGATACGACCGGAAGTGCACTGCCCTACACTCTTCTGCACCAGTGCAGGAAGCGCAGGTAACTCGAACGCAGCAGTTAATCGAAATGGGTGGGAGGAAGGATTGAGTTCAGGATCCTATAGCCTCCTATTAGCGCCGAGATTTTTTCGGTGGCCCCATCTTATGGTTTCCATCGGTGACGTCACGAGCAGGATTCGCCTCGCCGTGACGTCACGAGTTGTTACCCTGGCTACTTACCGTCAGCTGCGACGACTAGGGTGCCTCAATGTCCTTCTGTTTAGGGTGATGCCACCCTTTGTGAGTACCCGATGCCGACAGCACGCGCTCACGTGTAAAATACAAATAAATCGACGAAAACAAAATGTCGCCACAGCGCCACAAACGCGTGCAGGCACACGCTCTTTCACGCGCCTCTGAACAAATAATAAAAATAAAAGTGTGGGACAAAATGGCCAGATGTCTCCACCCTAAGCAAAGCGCACATGAAGGCTCTCTAGCGACGACAAGTTCGGAAGCTAGGAGCCATTGCATTCCGAAACTAACACCGTCGAAGTTGACAGTCTGACAATACTCTTATGCCCGTGGTTTGATCAGTCGTGGCGAGTAGAGATCCTGTACAGGGTCCGTACGGGAGCCAGAGTTGCGCGTTCAGCCATCTTGAACTCTTAAGTTTTTCGGGAAAATCACTCCCCGCGAGTGTAAGAGCCGTGCTCCGTCGGCACGTGTGAAGAAACAGGCGGCTGCAGCTCCTGGCTCCCGCAGCGGGAGCCAGAGTTGCGGCGCCTGTCTTTTTTACCGCAGCGACGTGAAGCCCCTCGATGTGCTTGCGTTTGTCTTTCAACTAGCGTCAAATGCTCCAGTGCACGAGGCCCGTGTCATGAGCGGCCTTTGGAAGCAAATGGCGACGCAGCACAGAAATGAGCGGCTACTGGAAGCGAATGGCGGCGAAGCACCCACTCGTGGCACGTGTCTTGCGCGTTTCCAGAACAATGGTTGGCGGTACTTGTAAAAAAAAACGCCTTTATCAAGGAGCTTTACAGCGACGCTGACCGCAGCGACGCAAGCTGACCGCAAGCTGACTGCAGCGACGCTTTTGGTGACGCACGACGCCAATAGCCAGGATTCCTGTGATCTGCAGCGCGAGCTTTTGCTCCACGTGCTCCGAGCTGCGGTGCACTCGGCCACCGTTGAGCCACTGTATATGGCAGCGTAGCGGCCAAAGTAGCGACACGACGTAAAAATATGTAGATGCACGACGTCAGAAGCACCGACAGTGATCTCCATTTTGGGCCTGGGCGGTTGCCATGGCAACCGTGCTACTAGCGACGCCGGGCGGCAACTTTTTTAGTCTAGTTTCGTGTATATCTCCATTCGTTCATTGAAAAGTGGTAAAAGACGCTTGGCATGGCGGTACGGCACGCGCCTCTGTTGGAACGATGCATGTTTCTTTTGTGATTGAGACGATTTGCAGATAGGGGACTGTCAGGCAGCGAGAGCTGCTATGTATCGTAGGTGCACGGACAAGGCCAGCGGTTTTCCGCGCCGCCGGGATGGCGGCCGCTTCGTGGGACGTACGTACCATCCTTGTAATTTCGGACTTCGCCCCGATGGAACAAAATCCGATTACGCCGGCTACGACAGGACGACTGCCTCGAGACATGACTGTTGCTAGACTGCCCCAGAGTCAGCGAATGTGTGCTTAGCATCATACCTCTTCAAGACCCAATCATTCATTCAAGATGAGATTGTCTCGCCGACTGGCGAGGAGCGACGTCGACGACGGTCTCACCCTCGTTAGGGCGATGAACAGCCGACGGGGTTCAACCAAGAAGGACAGCATGGTGGTCTCCAGAGGGCCATCAAAAGAGACGGACACCGGATATATGGGGTATTCACAGGACACCCTATTATTGGACGTTGTTTACAGCGCATGCTTAGAACTAGCTCCTATTTATTGTCTTCTAAGAACAATGATTCTGATTATGTGGAATGGATGTGGAACGTGCATTCTTGTGCACTCCTCGCAGGCAGTGCAGCCAAAACTATGAATACCCGTGCGCTCGCGGACCTTGAGCACCGATCAAAGCTGTGCACGCGCGCTGTTCGCTTATTCTGAAATGTCAGAAACAGTTGTCCTCAAGCATCGTTCTGAGCGACGTTTACCTTTTGTTTCGATTCTCAGACAATTCAACGTTCAATGGAAGCTAGACTAAGGCGAAAATCTTATCCTAAAAGCTACTATATCGCATAATCGTTGATTAGTACAAAACGTAAAGATCGCAGGAGCGCTGAAAGTTGCCGTGATAATATGGTTACCTGGGGCTGAAACAACTTTCCCAAGGCCCTACATGCGACGCATACATTTCGCATCGATTATGAGACATTCCAACGTTCAAACAAAGCTAAGAGTACGCGAAAACGGCATGCTAAAAGTCTTATCGATCCTCAAACACATCCGGGAATCCGAGCACCGCTACGGCGATATGGCTAATGCATAGAGTTATTATAATGTACGCTAGAGGTTCAAGTGGCGCTAGTGTGCTGCTGCAAATTGAAGCAGACAGCAACTATAGTCGGAAATTGACTTGCGGTAATGCATTTCTATGGGAAAAAGCGAGTGAATTTTCTCGCTGCGCTCGATTATAAGAGCAAATATCACGAATATATCGTACGTACTGGCACATTGGAACATTTCTCGGTCACGCAGACGAAATAATTGGTCAGTTACGGCGTTTTTATTAGAAATTCGTGGCATGAAAAACTGTGCTAAAACCGCTTCGTACATGTATTTATGTGCACTGTCGGACACTGTTAGCGCGAACACGGCGTCGGCGCTTTCCACCATGGGGGATATACGTGTCAAACGAACGAAGGACATGCAGAAAACCAAGAGAGACGGCAAGAACCTACGCAGTAACACTGGTAACACTGGATAAGTAACTCCTTGTGCATGCAGGCGATCAAAATAAATTGAAAGCCACGTAATATAGTCCGATTTGCAAACAATATATACTGCTTTATTCTTTCTGCTCGTGAATATGTGCGAAGATGCTTGTTCTGGGTTCAAATCATCAACCGCACGCTCCAAATCTTTGCAAATAGGGAGAAGTCAGAGAACAGGTACCCGATAAAAACTGCCCGACATAGGAAATAATAAAAAGACACACCTTTCGTAGCCCACGTACTTTATTTTTTACATTCGAATGTTTTTCAACCGATCGTAAAGATGCACGACGGAGTCATTTTCATAGAGTGACAGGACGGGCATACTAGCAATATATAAGCGCCACCGCAACGCTAGCGAACCTCGAACATACTCTACATTCCTTTCGATCGTTAGTTTGCTTAGAATCGTCGCTCGTTTTTACATACCTGCCATGGAACATAGGTTTGGGCCTGAAATATAGCGAAGCTTAACATCGTTCAGTGGTAAAGAAAAATGCTGTAATTAAAGCAATTACACTTTTACAATATTAATAAATGTGCATACTATCCGGTACAACCGAAATAATAAAAGTTATTCATGTTATTTTCCGGCGAAGAGACAAAGTTTCAAGCGCGTTTTCCCATAGGAATGCACAGGAGCACCGCAAAAGTAGACTGGTTGCTGTCTGCTTCAATTTTCCTCCCGGAAGTCGCATAGACACTAGCGCCAGTTGAACCTCTAGCGTACATTACAATAATTCTATGGACTGATGCTGTCGCACAGGTGCTAATATCCAGAGCGATCTTACACAGAAAGGGTATAAAGTCTCATTCTTTCAGGTCTTTACCTGCGTCAGCGAGCACGAAGAAGCCCGAAATCGTCGGCAAGCAGCTGCACATCACAACTCCGCGCACCGAACAAACTTGCATCCACCAGCTCTGGGCGCTGCCATCTTACCGGTGACGTCACGGCTCTTGCAAGGTCACGTGACGAGTAGTCACTCGGTTGGTATGGGGACCGAGCCAGCTCGGCTCGTTACTATGGTACCGCATGTGGCCAATCACGGTGAAAGGCGGCACAGGAAAAAGCGTGGCGCTATCCTGGCAGCTAGGCTGCCATATACAGTGGCTGTAGGCCACCGATCCTCCTACCTGACTCGTGATTTGTATGTTATATAATTAAAGATGTACGAAATAATTAAGCGTTATAACTTATAATTAATAGCTAAAATGTCGAAATAAGCTAGATATTACAAAAAATCAGGCAAGTAATAATAAGCCAAGCACGCAGCAAAAAGACCGTAGAATAACTGAAAATCAAAGTTCTGATCCTCCAAATTCGTTTCTCTTGAATACCTATATAAATTAACCGTATACGTAAGAATATAATACATAGAAGAAGAAAAAAAAAACGTACCTGCAGTTAAAATTTTAATACCCGATTGCGAAAGGAACACGACATTTCGGTATACACGGTATTTCCAGTACCAGCTGCAACGACCTTCACCTGGACTTCCTGGCGTCTTCAAGTAGCGAACAAAGCTTCCCGGCGACCTCCACGGGAAGCCCGATAAGCTACCCATTCCTTTGTTGTTGTACTTGTTTTCTTTTTGCGAATTTCACCTGCTTCAAACGCTTTCAAAGCAAGAAAAAAGAAAAAGGAAGGCCTTGAAGCCGATTTTGAAAACTTTTTATATCGATCGCATGTTCCTCGAACACCGTCTCTCCAATCATCGTTACTTTTTTCATTATTTTCTTTTCGATATCGCTTCGTGAGTGCGTGTTCGGGTGTGGGCGTACGACGGTTTTTAAACCTCGTCTCTTTCCCGAACCCGCGTATATATTAAGCTTTTTCCCCTTTATTTCTGGTTGTGGTTTTGTGAGTATTTTAGTGCGGTTGTGCTTCTGGTGACACAATTATTGGAAGAGGCGCCATACTGCAATGCGGAGAAGAAGAAGCAGGTAGAGGGAATCGAAGGGAGCAGCTGAATCGCGGAAACGGTTGCTTCAAACGCACAGACCATACTCCGTTCACTCCTGAGCTGACAGTGCGGTGGACGCTGCGTGCTCGCTGAACCGGACTCGTACGTCCGTCTATCGTCACGTGATCACGACCTTCCCGCGCATACTCAGGCGATGAAAGGGATACGCTTGATTGGTCCGGCGAGAACGTAGCTTGCGTCGCACTATAAGCTTCGCGGTTGGCGGAGTAGAGAGTCTATACGAACACACTTCCGTTTCCCTCTTGCGGAGGAGATTGGCCGGCGTGTGAGAAGAAAAGTTGCGCGCGGACGGCGCCAAACTGATGGCATACCGACGCTTTTCGTTTCGCGATGGTGAGAAGAGTTTGCGCTATCATAAACGCGGCAAAGGAACGCAATAAAAGAAGGAAAAAGAAAAAAAATAATGCAGGAAGTATTGAGACTTGTGCTCGAACATGCCGTATCGAGTTCGAAAAAGTTTTCGGTGCTCGATTCAAGCGCCGTTACTCTTAAAATCGCGACGCAAAAATCTCTTAAAAGTTCACAAAAAAAAAAAAAGTAGGCAACTATTATGGCGCGAAGAGTTTGGCGCCGAGTATAGTTTTAGTACTCTGTGCACTCTAAGATATTCCTGCGCGTCTACTTACCCGCAAAACACTCAAAGAGCCAATCTTTGCGATCTACGGAATCAGTTCAGCGAATGATGAGCCGGAACATCTGTTTAGACCTCAAAATGATAGTCTGCGCTGTGGCATTACGCAATGCAAACATGACGCTTTCCATTGCGTAATGCCACAGCGCAGACTTCATTTTTAGGTGCAAACGGATGTTGCGCCTCATCATTCGCTGAGCTGATTTCGTAGATCGCAGAGATTGGCTCTTTGAGTGTTTTGCGGGTAAGTAAACGCGCAGGGATTTTTTCGAGTGTGTGTGGCCACCTACAGTACGCCGACAACCTAAGAAACGCAGGGCAGGGCTTATGACGTTCACGCCTTCTTGCTTTGTAATTGGCCGTTCGGAGTTCTTATCGGCGAATGACGCAACCTGATTGACTGCGGAGCGATAATGAGATGCCCAGGACCTGCCCCGCCCTGTGTTTCTAAGCTAGTCACTGATCACAGTAAACTCTTTTATATTTCTTAACCCTATTTTTAGAGATTCTGGAGGTCTTCGCTGAAACACCGGTGTATATACAGGGTGTTTCACGAAGAGTGGACAAATGCGATATTGCGAAAACTACGCGCCGCAACAAAAAGGCTTGTGTCGCTTTGATCCTAGCCAGGGGCCTATTTAGGAAAATTATTAAAGTCCGGGATAATTATATTGCTAGTTATTTTTGCGTAATTAACTTTTTATTATTGTGTTTAAGGGCATGGTTTCAATTAGAAAATTGCTCAGCATCATCGGAAAACACTAAATGAACAAATTGCAGAACGATAGAGGCACGCGCAGCATTTTACGGCTTTCTGAAAAACCGCACAGATTCGACGGGTTTTTAGTTTCGGTTTACTATCGGAGCGTATGGCTCCGACGGCGCCGCGCCTCGTGGAGAAATAGTGCAACCAGCCTCTGCTGCGCTCTCATCGCGCGACGCAGCAGAGGCTGGTTGCACTATTTCTCGACGGGGTGCGGTGCCGTCGGGGCCGAGATGCGCTCCGATAGCAAACCGAAACTTAAAAACCCGTCGAATTTGCGCGGTTTTTCAGAAAGCCGTAAAATGCTGCGCGTGCCTTCTATCGTTCTGCAATTTGTTGATTTAGTGTTTTCCGATGATGCTGAGCAATTTTCTAATTGAAACCATGCCCTTAAACCCAATAATAAAAAGTTAATTACGCACAAGTAATTAACAATATAATTATCCCAGACTTTAATAATTTTCCTAAATAGGCCCCTGGCCCAGGACCGAAACGACACAAGCCTTTTTTTGTGTTGCGACGGGTAGTTTTTGTAATATCGAATTTGTCCACCCTTCGTGAAACTCCCTGTATGTAGCATGAAATAGTTAACGCTACTCCGTTTACCGTTAAAATAAACTCCAGTGAAAAAAACAATTTTTTCTAATGGGTTTAATATTTTGTTTTTGTAAACTTTTCCACTAAATGTATTTTTTTGTTTTGTTTTAGCAATATTTACGCCGACGCCGTTAGACGCAATTAGTTGCAGAACGTGGAGGTCGCAGCGCGCTAATCTGAGCCCCGTGCTTACAGAGTGCATACATATCTCTCATTGGCTGGAGAGATGATTGACGTGTGAAAGGTCGATTGCACATTTGTACCTCCGTGCCGTATAAGAGCATTTTTATCGACGATGTTTTTTATGTTTGAGAAAAATAATCTAGATAGAGTCATTATTGTTTTCAAAAATATTCCGAGATTGCCTTTCTGCTTCGGTTTCAAACGATAACAAACATGGCTGCCGGCATCTGCGGAGTGATCAAAGCAACGTTGGATCAACGACTAGAGCAGCTCGTCGAGCTCGTCTATTTTAATGAGTGCGAGCCGTTTTGCGTTCACCGACGTGTTTAGACGAAGATCCCCTCAACCGATCTAGGTTACAGCAAACAGCTGTCACAAATACACGCCTTCGGAAGCGTTGCTGGCGCTGTGCGGGCGCTTCGGTTCGTAGCGGGCGGTAGCGGGACTGGCCTAGACGTAGCGTCCCACTTTAACTATGTTGGTGTTCAGGCTTGATTTGTTCCTTTGAGCGTGTTGATGTTGAATAAAGATAACGGTTCCCGCAAAAGCGGCCCCACGGCTTTGTGAGTTGTGCGACCGTTGTGGTGGCAACCATGGTTTCAATCAGGATACCGCGAACCTCGCGAAAATTCTAGTCCGGAAGGTTACAAAATTTCGAACCTCGTTAAAGTTCATGTTTGAAAAGTTCGCAAGTTTAGAACCCCGCTGAGGTTCGAATTCGAATAATTCGAAAATGCTAAAGTTTCTAAAATTTTGAATTCGAAGATACAAAAAAAAAAAGATTTCAGATAGCTCGAAATAATGTAACATTTCGAATTTATTTAGGATTCAAGTTCGAAAAATTCGAATATTCGATTTGTTTTTAGGTACAAGTTCAAAAAGTTCGATTTTAAATTAAGTTCCAAGTATGAATTTCACGGATGAAAATCAAATTCCGCAGTTTCAAACGAAGTTCTCATAAATTAGCAAAATGTGCTACAAACTTTACTACAAACGTTGCCCATACTATTATAAATTTACACCAGCTCACTCGCGCCCTCACGTTGTGTTCGTTAATACTCCTTCCTTCTCAGTGCTTTGGTACTAACGGTACTACCTGTATTACTCGTTATTAGTCGTTACTTGTGAAACAAGCGTTGAACTGGTTGAAGAGTCCATTGAAAAGCTTCGAGGCGGTCGGGTGAACGTACTTATTTCTGAACTAATAGCAATCCGATGAAACGTTGCCTAAATGCAATGCTAGCATAAAAGACAATTAAATATGCAGGACAACGCAGTCCCATAAGGCATCCAGGCTTCCCGAAAATTTTTAGTTGCTCTGGACGTTTATTTTCGGCAGGACGACCCGTGGGACAGAGGAAACACTGAACACAGGCACAGCACCCGACACAAGTCAAGGTTGAGGAGAATGCAACCAGACTTAATTACGGGACCACCCGGCCTAATACAGCTGATCGGGTCACGACCGGTTGTTATCGGGCTAACCATATACGCTGCCTGAAACTTTTCTTCTTAGACGAATGGTGATATTAGCCGCTCTAAAATGCAGACAGTTACTAACGATAATGAGTAAGCGCCGATTCAGCGTCCACTGTAGCGCATCGGCGTCGCTCTCCGCGCACGCCTTTCCTTGATGCGAGGGAATCGAGGGTCTCGCGTTCAGATACAACTAATGCTACGAAAGACGTTCCCAGCGAAGCGCCCTGGTTGAATTTCGAGCCTGCAGATCAGGGACCTGCAGGCCTACAGGTTACCTCGGGGCAACCTACGGAGTTGTGCGCGGAGAGGCTCTCCGCGGAAGTCGAAAGAAAAAGGAGCGGGTATACGAGGCCGCCCCAAAGCTATCATTCGGCGCTTTACAAGCGTGTCGTTCGTAGCACGATCAGCTAACGGTAGGACTCTGAGTGCAGTTTCCACTCCACTTCACATATTGCCATCTCGCGTTATTTATATTTGTTGCCTCGAACCTATAAGGGTAAACCGGGTTCGAACCTTGTCGAACTTTTGTTTGGAAGGTCGAAGTTCGTCGACCTTTTGAACTCAGCAGGTCCGAAAGTTCGGAAATGGTCGAATTTCTTAGCGTACTAAATTCGAAAATGTCGATTTTCATAGCGCGAAAAAAGTCGGAAGTTCGAAAACAATTGAATTTCTCAGCGCCGAAAATACAAAAGTTCGAAAAACGTCGAATTATTTATGTAGTAAGTTTGACGTTTCGAAACTTTGCGATTCTTTCGAACCTCTCGGTTCGGTCTTTGAACCTCAGGTTCGCAAAAAGTTCAAGGCATCTCTAGCTTCAATACCGAAGAGATATATACACAGGTAAGAATTTGCGAGCGATTTGGATGGTGGCAAACAGGCGTTCGGTTCGCATCAAGTTTATCCAGGTTTGTTCCCGTCGTTTTGCTTCGAAAGGAAAGTATCTCTGCGTTTTGCAGTCGCACCTGGCCTGCCAATGCGAATATTTTCAGGTCACGTTTAAGTTGTGCGTCATGACGCTCACCCACATCTTGCTCGCGGATGCCATGCGAAAAAACAACAGAAAAGCTGCGTATGGTAGCGCTAGAACGCCGCTTTCAGGGTCGCGTCTTGCAAGCGTTGCCGACGTTTTTGGACGGGGTCGGAATAGCAGACGGACGGAGGCGAAAAGGGACGCCGACGCGCAGCTTTCGTGTCGGCGTCTCACGGACATTGCAGACGACGATTGACGGTGGTGAAATAGCAGACGATGCCAGTGGCTGCCGCGCGTCTGCTCGCACGACGCGTAAGCGGTGCCTAGACTATCACCGGATGTCGGGAAAGAGAGATAGCGTGTCTAGCTGACCAGCCAAGCAAAACCAGTAGTAATGGGCGGGGCCAATGATTTGTGGGCGGGGGTTAGAGCGCACCGTGACCTCCAACTAAATTGCGTATAACGCCGTCGATACTGCTCATTCTTTTTCTTTTCTTTTTAATTTACACAAAAAGTGTTAAACCTTTATTTTTTATTCTTTTTCCGCTTTAGTGTTTATACGTTGAGACTGCAACTAAAGTTACAAGCGCGAGCTAACCAGTGCTCCTAGCCTTGAGACGTGCATCTCTAGCGCGAATGTTCGCTTTGTGGAAGAACTTTTCAAAGCAGCGTCCTCAGGCTCTCGTGCTTGTGGCATTGCCTGCAGTCTCAACCTAAAAGGTAACTGCAAAGAAAAAAAACTGTATTTTTAAACAGCCTAATTGGGACAAGCATGTCACAAAACAATTGTTCCGCCAAAAACAACGTTTTTTACAGCAATATTTATTGCGCGAGACTGATTTTAGTTTGCGGCTATTTCGTCCGTTTTAAATCGCGCGCCACAAAGTTGGTATTATACGTCACGTGGTGGCTGCTATACATCACGGAGTGACGTATAACAGCCACTCCGCGCGCGTCGAAAGAGCGGGAGTTTTAAATGTGGAGAAGTTGTGACTCCGACTAAATTACGTCCTGTGGTGTAAATATTGCTAGAAAAAATGTGTTTCTTCGCGGAAGATGTTTTGTGACATGCTTGTCCAAATTAAACTGTTTAAAAAGAAATCTTTTTTCTTTGCAGTTATCTTTTAAGGATAACTGCAAAGTTACCCTTAAAGGTTAACTTTGAACATGTATCGCGCTTGTATAGCAACAGTCGATCAGGTGAGATATCTCCTCTGTGTCACACAGGCATGTAGCCAGAAAGGGGGGGGCAAGGAACCCGCCCCCCTCCCTTCGCCATTTTGCTGGAACCTCCTCTCCTCTCCCTCCCCCTCCCCCTCCCCCATGAATAACAAATCCTGAACACGTGCCTGGTGTTACATCACAGATTTCAGGTTTCGGTGTAAACCTTTTTCCGTCAACGCGTTTTGTGGGAAAACCTATTCCTGTGACCCTTTTAGAGTGTGGTAAGAAGAGCAAAAAATTCGACAAATTAAACACCCCCCCCCTCAAAAGAGAAAAAAAGAAAAGGCTTCTTAGTTGGACGTTTAAGGGGAAACTCGGCGAGATCGCCGACCGCTGCGACTGGTCAGCGCAAAGGTCAAGAGCGGCACTGGCCAATCGCAGCGGTGGCCGATACCGCCGAGTGTCGAACTCAGAGCCCTATAGCTTTCACGCAGCGATGACAGTCGGCTAAACTAAGAGCAAAACTCCTTGTTACGATTGTTATTTTTATTGCTTCCGTTAATGTTTGCGATGACTTTATTCTCCTTCAATCGATTTCTCGTAAAAGCCATTCGCTCAAAAAGGGGAGAGGGGGGGAGGCGCATCCTGCAGAGCCACAGGCCTTCGCTCGGCCGCGTTCTCTGCGAAGGCTTGAAAGCGTTTTTTGATGACACGCAGCGTCGGAAAGCTCCGAGATGATCGGACGGCGGCATCGGCCCGAAAAGCGCGGGCTTCTGTAGAGGACATTGAAACCAAGAAGAAAAATCCGTTCCATTTGGTAGCGGAAAGACGAGCCGCAGCACGCCAGATGGGGATGACGAGACAACATCGACAACAAAAAGTGGAAACTGAATTGAAGGGCACGGGTGGGCTTTACCATCGTCAGGCGCATGACGTTTATCGACCAGCGTCTTCCCTACAATTCCTTCAAAGTGGGAAGGATGCTGGCAGGATTCTTTGGTCTATTCTTTCTTTCTCTCTCTCTCTCTCTCTTTGCATTTGTGCACAATGCACGTTGTAATTCGTTGATATCGGCAGGTCTGAAGTTTCCCTTGTGCGCCGGAAACAAATTATCTAGGCACGATATATATATATATATATATATATATATATATATATATATATATATATATATATATATTATTTTTTGTTTCTTTTGCTGACATATGATGATTTGTCTTTACGTTTCTGATCGTTAAACGAACTGCATTGCATGACCTCTAATGGTCGTATACAGCATACTTTTGTGGCGAAAGGTTAGACGTTTCTATTCCACCATATTCGGCGTGAACTATTTCGTTCTACGTTGTAAAGGCTGGCGTTGTTTCCACAGTGCCGTCAAAGCTACTTCCGCGAGCGCGCACGAATGAGATGCAAGACCATATACCCGTTCACCCTAAGCTGAGACTAGAAGCTCCGCCTTCAGCGCGAGCTCGCTGGCTTCCTGCAGTGCTTTGGTTGCGCGTGCATGCGCGTTCACACTTGTGTTAACAAGGGCAGGAAGCTCGCGCTGAAGGCGGAGCTTCTAGCGACTTTTTGGACTACCTCATCCAAAGGAATAATCTGAATGCGGATGGCTTCCTGATTCCCAAATGCTATCTCGTTCCCCCAGATTCACTCTAGTTAATTAAAAAAGAGATATTTTGTTCGCTGCCGAAACTGAAACATCGTTCTCCCTAGGTTTTTCCCAGTTTTCCCTGCCATCCGAACGTGACGTCACGGGCGGGCATCGCGGCGAGCGGCCGGCAATCGGGTATGCTCGCGCCCGCCTTTCTCAGGTCTAACATCGAGAAAAGACGGGCATATCGTGCTATCTGAAGTTGATAATATTCTCCATTTGCGCAAAGTACGAACTTTGCCTACGTGCTGAACTATGAGAAAGTAAAAAAACTGAAGCAACTGCGATTTTCAGGAAACCGTTTTTGCAACTCGGTACGCTCAAGCCGCGGCTCGCTACTCTTGTAACATCGCTAGCAAATCCGTTCTCTTTCTATCAGAAGATGGCAGTTACGCTGGCGAAAAAAGGTCGAAGAGTCACGCAATACATTTTTTGACAAATTGCCCAAACACCACGGAGAATGCTCGGAATGTGGGTACAGGTGCCCCACTCCGTGGTGCTTAGGTAATTTAGCAAAATCTCTATAGAAAACAATTGGGTTGTATGTATGTTTATACAGCCTAGAACTTGGTCTGCCTCAACGGGCGACGAGTCTCCCAGCTGGAGATAAGAAATTGAGCCAGTGCAGTACAACCGCTAGCCTGGGGTCTTTAACGTGCATCACGCAGTAGTGATACACGACCGCACGACGGTCCGATGCTCATACAGATCGAAACGGGCAGGGGTGTGGCCTGAGCCCAGGATTCAGAAAAATCTATACACCATTCCAGAAAAGCGCTTCTATAGCCGGTGCCATTTTCAGCATTCGTGCGCGTGGGGCGTACTTCGCTCGCCTTCTAAAGCGGAGAACATGAGCGTACTGGGCTGTGACCTAACAGATGTAGACTGCGATTCTTGTAAACACTGAGCGCCCGACTGCTGCTCCATGCAACGTTGCTCCATGCGTGCAAGCACGTGCAGCTTTCTAGTCAACATAGGTTTGGCAAGCTTGCGCTTGCATGGGTTTGTCCGCACGAGCAGGGACATGGCGGTGGCCAGTCGCCTTGTTTGCAATCGTCTAAAGAATGGAATGAACTGCATTCGTGTAGGCCAAATGACAGGGTAACTTACTGTGGATGAAGATCATGTTAAAAAGAAAATTAAAAGAACTCCGCAACCACCAAGCTAAATATCAAGATGCGATGAAAGGCGCATGAAATAGACATGCACTATTCATATTCAAATAAAGAATATTTACTTGAAAATTCAATAGTGCGTAAGGCACAAAAATGCATCATAACGTTTTAATTCAAAATAAGGTAACAAAAATTACCCACCTCTCAAATCGGGCAGGCTAAAAGGGTCTCATTTTTAATTTTGACGAAAAAATGTATGTTTTGGGGGCACTTCTGAAATGAAGGAGGGCGCAAACCGCATGTTCTCTACAGACCGTTTACTGGTTCTCCAGATTTTCGTTCTCGAGTTACGAAGCGTAGAAGCCGCAGTGACAGAAACTAGTGTTTTTGCCTGCCGTCGCAGGTCGCAGCAGGGTGTTTGACACCCTCTGCTGGCGCTAGTGCTTTTTCTACACCCTTTTAACCATAGGATACACTGACGCCATCTATTGGGTAGCAGCGTAAACTTAGCGGTCCGGCATATTTTTTATTTCTCTCGCGCATTATCACTTCTTTCTTGGCTCGAAAACTTTTGTCAATGTTATAAACGAGCCTTTCTTATGGATATTACGCACATTTGACCTCGGAAATCCCGAAAAACCTTCGCTCTTCGGAAATTCAGTTCCAGGGTCACCGCATAGACGGCGCCACAATGTCAATGTGTTCTTTTGGTCTAAGAAATTTTAAGAAGTTTTAACAGATCTCGTCTCTCTCGGTCGTACTCGGTTGCAGGAGTGTGAACGGGCCTTAAGTGAGAATGTAATGTAAGTGAATGGGTAGAAAAAAGTAAGGATTTTTCACTGTTGCCAGAAAAAAAAGAGGCCTCCTGGAAACTTCGCTGCCGACGTAACTTAAAAATCGAATAACTTCACGGAAAACATTTACTTTTATAAAACATTTTGGCTATTAGCTGAGAAAGGGTTATTGATGCGATCTGCCAATTTCCAGCCAAATCGAAGAATATTAAAAAAATCGGCGGAGTTTAACGGAGTAGAAGCTAGCCACATTCTCGTGCAGGAGTGCGGGACCGCAGCACCGTGGAAAACAAGCTAACCTCGACAACGTAGCACAAAAGGTCTACGCTGATTATACACCATTCCAGGAAAAGGTTTCGGGTCGGTGCTGGAGCCACTAAATAAGCTACGCTTTCAGAGTAACTACACTTCAGCTATATTGGTGCTTAAAATCATGGTTTCCAGTTATCTGAAGCTTTATCTGAAATGACAGGAAACGCTTTCCTGTCCTCCAGAATTGTTTCAAAAGTTTGCGACAAAGCAAAGCAACATTACATGAGCTTCCAAACACCGAATCTAATGCTGAGGAAGTCGCACTTTGAATCATGACGATCGGCAGTTGCGTCTGCTCTGTACTAAGCACCAAGATGGCGGCGCCCACAACAATATCGGGGAACAGAGTGCCGCTACCGTAAGCGAAGCTCATTTAGTGACTCTGGCCGGTGCATGCTTTAAGCGTTCGTGCGCACGGTGCGCGCTTTGTTCGCTTTTCCAAGCGAGACATGCGCGTGCTGCAGGGATATGGATTTGTAAACACTGGAATAATGTATCGGCGACATGCGCGGCCGAAAGCGTCGCTGTAGTCGGCATTCATGAGTGGCCAAACGCTCACTGTGACGTCTTTAGTTGGCTTCATTTTGGTTTCATCGACGAAAATAAGTGTAATAAGACTGTCCACCTTGATAGTGTTGGTTTAAAGGTAATGCGACGACTCGAAGCTTCCGTCTTGTTATTTACACACACCATCGAACTTGCAGTTCGAATCTGATGATACGTAGCCAGGGTTACAACGCGTGCCGCCATGGCGAGGGAAATCCAGGTCGTGACGTCACGAACAGAACCCTGAAGACGGCGCCAGCAAAATACCTCGGCGCTAATAGAGCTGCGTGACTATATGACCGCCAACAAAGCACGCCTCCCTCACATGCCAGGCTGAATAAGGAAGGATCAATTATTGCTGCAGCAAGCTGGTAAGTTGGGCTAGTTGGTGATCGTTTCTGATCTTTCTATAATATATCTCAGTGCCGAGTGGGCGCGCGTGTGTCCTATGTTCGTCCCTTTGTCGCGTACCTTTGAGCGCCGTTCTTCATCGTGTACCACGATTATTGCCGCTTTGAGAAACTGCGAGGCAGACGCAATCGGACGTGTCCAAAAATGCATCTACGTTTTTTTATTTTCCTTTTTAGGAGCGAAGTTCCTTAGGGTCTAGCCATGCCCGTCCGTCCGTCCGGCGTCCGGTGCTCGTGCTCCTGCTCGTGAGCTCCCGTGCTCACGTGCTCATGAGCACAGTGACCACGTGCTCAGGTGCTCGTGTAGGGCAAAAGAAATGATAAAAAAAATGATGCAAAAAAATTACGTTTGAGCAGTCGACAGGATTCGAACCTGTGCGGGGAGACCTCAATGGATTTCTAGTCCATCGCCTTAACCACTCGGTCACGACTGCGGGAGTGAGTATCAGGTAGAACTCAAGTGCTGGGGATGTCGATCATGGATGAAACGTTGAATGTAGCCGCTCAACGTCTATACACGAACTCATCTCTGTGACGTCACGGCGCGTGGTGGCGCGTCGGTCGCACTTCCGGTCTGGGGCTGTGGGCAGAAGTCCCCATGCCAGACGTGTATTCCTGCGTTGTTTTGAAAGAAACCAGACAAAAAGCTGCCTTCTCATCAAAACGCCGCGACTGTGGCCGTACCAAAAGTGTCGAGAAAGGTTTGAAGGTCAGTTTTCACGTGCTCGGTTCGTCCGAGAATCTGGATATGTGCCGGGAAAAGGGAAAAGCAGACGCCGTCGGACAACGATTGCTTGGGCGGGAAGCACTTTGGGTCGAATTCACGGATACTTGTGGTCGTCAGATTTATTTGTTTTGTTCCAACATGAACGCCAGAAAACCGTCAAGTTGTGCGGATCACCTGCGGACCACGTTCAGTGCGTCTTCAAGTTCAAACGGCCGCCTGATCGTTCAAACTGTCGTCTGCTCTTTCAGATGTTTCTGCTTGTCGTCTGCTCTCTTAGACGACGCCGGTCCGTAGACCAAATGTTGGCCCGGTACTTGCGATAAGAAGTAAGTGCAGGCCTCAAAAGACTTAAATTTGAAGGTTGGTAAGCAGGCTCTTCGTAAACAGTGGATACATGGAGATGTTGATTATTGTTACCAGCGGCCATCACCAACTTGTTATGCCTGATTGACTTGGTCCGATTCTGCTTGCGATTTTCAGTACCGACGTCGACCATCTCAGCTACGGTTCACGCTTTTGCAGCCCGAGCGACGTCGCGACTGATAATTGCGAGCGAAATCTCATCAGGTGAATCAGGCTTTAGCGTACATTCTGCGGCATCCACGCGGAATGAATCGCCGCATGTCAGATTATTCACTCGGAGTTTCGCGGTGCAACAAGCCTTGCTAATTTCGCTGACGCTGCTCATGTAGTCAGGCATTGCCAGGAAGACGCAGATCAACAATTCGAACGCGAAAAAGGGCAGGGGGACTCACACTGACGCCGATAACATCGCGTTTCAATGGTTTGTTTATGGGCGACGGTGCGCTTGTTGCCCACACCCCCATCGCGCATGCGCGGCGCCGGTGGCGTCCGCTAGGGGCGCTCAGGGCGCTCCGGTTTGTTTGTAAACATGAGTTGGTGTATACAGGAGAGGGCGCTGCGGTCAAATGCGTATATAATCGCGTTAACCTTTGCATGCATTGGCTCGACGTTTATAGACGAGAGGGCGCTGCGGTCAAATGCTCAAATGCGTATATAACCCCGTTCCATACCACACATTCTCTTTCTGACATGGATGAAAACGAACGAAAGGCTCGGCATGCTGCGGCTCAGCGTCTACGCAGACAAGCACCACCAGAGCTTCACCCCAATCACCATCATTCACCACGTGGAGATGCGGTCAATTTCTGGTTTCAAGCGCGTTCACGCTGTATTTTCCCCTGGATTTTCTTTTTTGTTGCATTTTAATGAATTAGTTCAGTCTTTGACCCGAGTTGAGCTCCCACGCAGAAGCTGATTGGGTGGAAGAAGAAGAAAGTCAAGAGGCACGCGTGGGAAAAGGAGAGGGGCTCGTAAAAGAGCCGCTAAAGAGAGCTCGGAGCAAAGGAAGCTGCGTTCATCGAGAAGCCAGTTCCGGCGAGCATCGGCTGGTTTAGGAGCGCGAAGGGAGGGCACGTCCGCCCGAGGCAGCGGGAAATGGCCCGACCAGCTGACACGCGCGGCCTTGCCGAAGCTCACGCCGGGAACGAGGGTAACAAGGCTCGAGCTGCAATTGTAGCAGGAATAAAGGGCCCACGCGTCGATCGCCGCCGAGCCACCAAACGCTCCATCGCCGCTCCAAAATTCTCGAGGGGAACTCAAATTTTCGCTTCATCCAGTTTCCCTCTTCCGGGTTTTGTGGCTTCCATCCGCACGTTCATTCCAGGGTTATTCGAGAATTGGCTATATCTTTCAAAACTTTCTTTTTGCTTACTGTTTTTTTTGTTCTTTTTGGGGGAAGGGAAATGTGGCGCAAAATTGCGCCGAGAGAGCTTAGTGGGGATAGATGATTTCAGCCCCAACTTCAATACAAGGAAATAACGTTATTTATGTATTTTTATCTCGATCGATATGCACGATCATGTTTCATTAATACGCACCCCGTTACATGACAAAAGTTTCGGGGACGAGCCGTACATACTACGTGCATGCATTTTTGTCTCGGCATTATAGACGACTCACATTGTGGAGAATCTTTTGGAAAACCGAGGTGTCTATATTAAGAAGACACGACTGTACTATCCGTACCCATAACTGGGACTATGAAAAGACTCAGGAGTGAGAAACAAAAAAAAAATAAACAATAGAAAAACACGCAGAACAACGGAAGTGTTCACCGGTAAGCGTCACCTAACACTCTTATCACTGACCGGTGTATTTAAGTATACCCTTCCACTTTTTATTTTTTATTTTTACGCTTCTTACTAACCATATGCAGAACGGGTATGTCTAGTTTTTACCCTTTCTCTAGCCGAGGCTGCAAGGATGCTTTGATAGCTCATCCAACAATCCTCTATTACAATATCAACCCATAGCTCCGCAAAAAAAGATAAAAGATTGCGTGGGATTGAACTCAGAAAGATTCTTCTGTTCTCATGCTATCCTCGTAGGAGTTTTTGCTAGCTGTTTATGGTCTGTTATTTTTATGTCAGACATTTGAATATCCCACTTTCTCCTTGTCAGTCTGTGCTCAATTTTTTACGCAATTTCGACGCTATCTGTCTTTTTCAGCGCACACTTTCCGTTCTCCTATTTATTCTTCGTCTTACGTCGCTTTTCCAAACGTAATCAACAAAAGAGGATAAAAACGAAGGTCGAGTTCAAAGAAATATCGGTGGCTCTCCCGTTAAGCAAACAGAGCTTCCCCGTCCCCTCTTTCACCGGTCCAATTTGTTCGTTCTAGGAGGACTTGGCCGAACGGTCCGTGGATCAGAGGTAGAAGGAAACAATCTCTTTCCATCTTAAACACGTCAAATAAATCCAGGCTCTGCCGCCTTTGTTCCCAACAACCATTGACTTTGTCTTCGCCGTCGTCCTCGGTTTCTTGTTTTTCTACGTATTTGTTAGATGCAATCCTGGTACCAAAGTTATTTGTACGCCTAGGCAAAGTTCTCTTTTGTGCTTTTGCGCATTTGGTACATGCAAACGAAGGAAAGAGGCAGCTGCCGAATGATTTATCTTTGCCTTGACAACTCATCTGGGATCCAAATCTTCCATTCGTTGTATTAACATTTTTTTGTAGGTTCACGTGCTGCGTTATTACCTAGATGACACGAAAGGTCACCGCCTGGCAGATGTTTTTCTGTGGTTTTTCTCAACTGCTTACGTGAGGATGCTTCCGTTTGTAAATAAATGAGAAAAAAAAAGACAACGGTTGTAAAATGGAAATACTGAGAATAACGGAAACGTCAAACCTGGTATGATCTTTCTACGAAGTTTGGATATTATTACGTTTAAATCCAATTCGTTTGTATTAAGAAGGATTTGAATATGAAATGGGATGTGCGGTCAGTGATTATTTATTGTTACCTACTTTCTTCAGATTCGTGAGCGAGTGTTTGCCCCCATTAACAAAATGAAATTAGAGTTGCACTAGAAAAAACATATATGGGTTCACTTTCCTACGAACCACAAAAACAACCAATCACGGCAAAAACAAAAACACAAAAAAAAACGAAGAACTTTAAGCGAGTGAAAAAGCTCGTAATACGATTAAATCTGAAAGGTGCGACGTCCACGGGGAAAATACGCGAGTGAAACGCCACGCTAATTGTCCCCGCGTACATCGAATTTTTTTTCGTCTAATCATATTCTGAGCTTGGTCATTCGCTCGAGTCCTTCTATCGCTCGATCGTGACTAGCTGAGCCAATCACGCACAGGAAGAAAAAAAAAAATACAGGATCGCGGCGCATTCACTGTGCGCGATTGGTTTATGTCGGTGATATAGAAACGCACAACAAGAAAATGAACGCCGCGACGACGCACTCTTAGCCAACGTTACTCTTGGCCGCTTGATTGGCGCCTTGGTATCGTAGCGTCGGCTACGGAGTATACAGTTGGGGGTTATAAAGCGCTACGACGGGTACCTGTAATAATACAAACGACTATATCACCAACACGGTGTTTCCAAACAAGCCCGCTTTGCCCACACCAGGTGTAGGCACTCCGCGTGCGCAAAAACCAAATTTGGGAGGAGTGAAGCGTCTGCGCGTGCGCAGTCAATTACCGACAGCAGCGCCACCACACAGTGCTGTGACGTCAGTGAGTTGAGTTGGTCTATACTTCGTTTCAAGTCCAGACACAGACGAAGCTATACCGAGCGATGGGCCAATCGGACAGGGCCAAAAGCTCACCATCAGGGTGTTGGTCGCGTTACTGTACACGTGTTATATAATCGCTGAACCAATCATAAACAAAAAAAAAGGCTTAGCGACTTGCACTTCTTCTGTAGGCTGCTTCCATTAGCTCGTACGCGCCGGCTGCGTCTAGATTTGAGGCTGAAACGAAGTGTATAGTGAAGAAAAGTCCAGTCCACGAAGGATCATTCTGGTGGACCCTCGAATGACGCCTTCTGCGGATTCAGCTGCGACGTCGTGCCGCCAGAATTGAAGCGGGACACCATAAAACTTCCAAAATTCAAGTCTAACGGGCGCGCTTACGCAGCTCTGTATACAGCTCTCCACGATTCATTATATGGCATTACCCCATTTCGCCGGCCGCGTGTCCCGTCCTTTCGTTTTGTCATTTGTCTCGGCGTTAATCTGAGCTGTCTCATTTATAATAAGGCGAAGTTAACCAGGGACAGACTGGAGGTCTAAGTTCGAGAGTGACCCGTTAATTTTACCCATTAAAAAATCTCAACCACTTAACGAAAAACCTAACGCGAGAATACAATCTTTAATCATAAGGAGTAAAATACAAATAAAATAATACAATCTTGCTAGCGACGAAATCAGGCTTAAAGGGATACGATGGAGTAAGAGAGGACAGTTCTTATTAGATCGAGTTTAGTGTCCTTCCATCGTCGTTCTCTCGGTCTCTTTCTCCTTCTCCCTTTTTCTTCTTTTTGTCCTTTTGTGGGACACGATGTCATCTTAATCTCAGACAAGCCTCGTGCAAGCGCCGAACTCGACTCGATTATTTCGAGGACTCGAGTTTCTGAAGCGTTCTTTAAGGCCATCACTTTCCTCGGGTTCAGTTTCAAGCGCTCTGTCGCAAGTTCAGCACGAGCAGTCCTGTTGTATCCCTTACCTGCATGCGT
The DNA here is from genome assembly GCA_037355805.1 of Ixodes ricinus. Classification (NCBI taxonomy): domain Eukaryota; kingdom Metazoa; phylum Arthropoda; class Arachnida; order Ixodida; family Ixodidae; genus Ixodes; species Ixodes ricinus. The sequence continues at coordinate 115,823 of JAZHYW010050173.1, forward strand.
CAAAGGCTGCCTGCTCTAAACACCTACGGCTTCTTATCAGAATCTCCTTCCTCTTCTTTCTGTTTCTTGAAACTCTCCCCGAAGAGGAGTTTCGCGCGGCCTTACGAGGGGAGAACCTAAAAAGATCCTACTCGCTGCTTACTCAATCTTAGAAAGGAGACAAACGAGGCTAGCGAGAGAGCGTGAGTACGTCGGGCTCGCCGAAAGCACGTTCCATATTCTTTGAGGAGGTGAGTCGGCATTCAGCAAGAATGGTCGCTTTTAATACGGCACGACAGGTTAACTTACTTTCATTGTCTGGGATCCAACCCACGTGCATTTCTTTTTCTTTTTGTGTGTGTGTTTTCTCCTTTGACGATATCAAGCTGGTCCGTCGCTGCCGGATGGCGGGGGTGGCCGTATACCCTAGCCGTACCACGACATAACCCACGCGATACACGAGTAAAATTAATTTTCTTCTGACATTTTTGTTGCATCTTTTTAGCAGCCCTGGTGTGTGCCCTGGACTCCAGGGCCTGTTTGCTCGAAGCCGGTTAACTTTAACCGCGGTAAAAAGTTAACCGCCCTTCCCTACTATACTCTGTTTCACCTATGATGTACCGCAGGAGAGGCTTTAAGCGCGGGCTCCTTGCTTTAGGGCACATCTCGGCGGCACAAGCCCTCGTGCAATAAGGGCAGCTGCCTACGCTGTGAGCTCGCGCTTCTAGCCTTCGTTGCGGTACAAGTTACAACATAAGGTGAAACGGAGTATAGGTCACCTCCAAGTCAGGCGACTTTATTGTCGCGCTTTTCGCCCCAGCTCCATGGCAATCTCTGTATTGTGAGAAATTCCAAATAAACTAAACTAAATTAAACCTAGCCAAGATTGACGAGGGCTGGATGAGCGATAGCTCCGTGTTTTATTATGGGGTGGTAACTGGTATCACCGATTGGCTGTAGCGAATATAAGTGGCTTTCGTGGAAATGTTCCCGAAAACGGGGACCCAAGAACGAGCGCTACCGGGCTCTTCTTGTTGCTCGTGGTACAGATATTGGGTAAGGTAAAACTAGATTAGGCCTTGTTTGAAATTTTTTAAATGTTTGGCTGTGTGAAGTGAAGACAAGCCTTGCTGAAATTTCCTTCCAAGTTCGAAAGAGGATGACGAAGTTCAGTACTAGAAACGATGAGGAAGAAGTGAGCAGTGAAAGGCGGGCGGTACACCCGCAGTATGGTTGGCCAACATGTAAGTGTATATAACACCATAATAAATTAAAAACCGTGTAATTTGGCTCCAGTGAAAATGGACCTATTACTACACTACCCAAGCCTCGAGGAGAATTCTGAAAATGTAATTCTACGCGCGCTGCGCGCGCTGGCCTCCCCCGTATAAAAGATCCAAAGTAAATAATCATATAAGGCTTCGACGAACGCGCGTGAAAGGCAAAATTTGTCTGGGGCGTTTTGCTTTACAGTTACTACTTCAGACGTCAGCACGCGCAGCGCTTGTAACTACACTCGTAGCATGCACCTTGGTGCCTGGGAAATTTAGCAAAAGGTCTATTGGGATGTTGTCTGCTTCTGCGTTTTATCAATACCCAACCGATCGAGTCAAGGCAATCCTACTATAGTATTCCAAAGACGTCGCCATGCCGACAAGTACCGCGTTTATTTAGGCGTAGGAATGGCCGGAATCGAAAGATTATCTAAAACATGCGGCGAGGTCATTGCTCATACTTTGCAATTTAAGTGAGATAAGGCAAAGCGAAAGCCTCCTGCACCATTCATTGCTGACAAACACGCCCGATATTGCAGCTACAACGACATATTAGTTCCAAAGCGAGCGACGCTCGCTCGCAGGGACACCGCCATGTTTCCCCACCGTCCTTACCAACGTTAGTCCTTACTCTGCTGGTCACGTGACCTAAAATTCTCCCTAGTAGGGAAATGCGGTTAACTTTTTACCGCGTGCAAACTGGCCCTGAGGTGCGAGATTGATGTAAAAGCCCTAGAGGGCTAAGCTGTAAGTTTGCCCCAACACAAAAGAGTCAAATTGATACTGATGCCTCTCCCAAGTAAGGCGAGGGTACGGATTTTCGACAATGTTTGTCTTGTATTCATAATTAGAATGTCTTTCTTAATCGACAGTCTTTTTTTTCTTCTTCAAAGTGGACGAAAACACGCGCAAATAAAATAAGGCGGTGTCCGGGGTTCACGAAAAAAACCGTGAGAACTTGGTCGAAAATTCTTAAGGCTGGGTTCCATGGAGCGAATATAGCGGCGAACAATAGACCTCTTCCAGAATCGAAGCGATCTATAGCGGCGTAATGCTGCACATGAGCATGTTGTGTACTGGCTGCCCCCTAAGTTTCGGTTTCGATTGGTGTTACGACTCGCCACTAGGCATTTCCCAAAAGTTGACCAGGCGCGCCACCAGCTCCTGTTCACAAAGGAGGCTCGCGTCCCCATCATTTCCCAGATCTCCAGGGAAAGAGGAATGCTGCGTGACCTTCACTGCCCGCAAGGCTGCTCGGACTCAAGTATCACAAGAGGTGGGGCTCTCGTGGGGCCCACGTAGGCAATGGGGACTCGGGCAACCCCTACGAAATCCACGTTGGCGAAGCGTGGGCATGCCCAATGCTGCCCACGCAGTGTCGCGGTGGGTCCACCTCAGATATGCGAAGCGAATTTGGGCACAGCGTGGCATGCATGCCTAACTTGGGCAGCCCACGCAATACCCCCGTGGGTCCCACCTCGGCTACGCGAGGACATGCCCAATTTGGGCTGCCCGTGGAATACCGCCGTGGGTCCCCATTCCGGCAATGCAGGGGCAGAGTTAGCGAAAATACGGGCAAAGCGTGGACTTGCCCGCGTTGGGCTGCCAATGAAAATTCCCCGTGGGTCCCACCTCGGCCGTGCGGGGGCCAAGTTGCAAGTGTGGTGGGCTCCACGGCGGCGGAAGTGTGGGCATGCCCGACTTGGGCTGCCCATGTAAAACCCCCATGGTAACCACCTCAGCTCTACAAGAGCCAAATGCGATGATCTGGGTTCTACGGCGGCTAAGCGTGGGCGTGCCCAAATTGGGCTGCCCACGTAAAACCCAATTGGGTCCCACTTCGGCTCAGCGGGGGCCAAGTTTACGAAGATAGGGGCTCCATACGCGGCAAAGCGTGGGCATGTCCAACTTAAGTTGCCCATACAAAACCCCCGTGGGACCCATTTCGATTCTACGAGGGCCAAAGGCAATAGCATGTGGGCTATACGGTGGCTAAGCGTGGGCGTGCCCGAGTTGGGCTGTCCATGTAAAGACCCCGTGGGTCCCATCTCGGCTCTGCGGGGGCCAAGTTTACGAAGATGGGTGCTCCATGCTGGCCGGCAGGGCGTTCAGGTTATACGCTCTGCGCCCAACAAGGCCCATTCCATGTGCCGGAAGGTAAACAAGGAGATTAACAAGAGAAAACAAACTGCAAGGTAGTCGCTCAAGACCAAGTACACCGAACGTGAGAAGGAGGTTGTGCACCGAATTCCACGTGTCATGTCGGTGCATGTTACATTGGAAAGACTGGAAGGTGCGTCAATGACCGGACGAGAGATACATGCAGGTTCGGTGAAGGCCACATAGCAGCCGGGCACCTACCCGCCCATTGCTGTATGTGTCAGTGTGTACCAGACTTTTCTAGCCTAAACGCCCTGGGAAGAAACCGCAACAATTTCGCTCGAGAAATCTTGGAGGCCCTCGCTATTGAAACAAAGGCGGACAAGTTGTGTAAGTGCACCTTCCATCGGCGCTACACCACAAGGAAATTTTATATCTTAGAGGAGTCGTACCCACGGCGGACAAATGAAAGACGAGGAAGATGCTCGGTTATAAGAGTAGAAGAGGTAAGAAGTTCCTCAATTAAATAATTAAATTAAATGTAATGTAGATGTAGATAAAGAAAAAAGAGGAAGTGAAACTCAATATAGATGAAGAAAAATATAATCTTATTAGACAGTTGCTAGTCTCAGCGGTGTGTATACCTTTTCTATCTCTCTCTCTAATCCTTCTTTTGTGTTCAGTAGGCACTGCTATATAGCTCCGTGGCGGCAAAGCGTGGGCGTGGTCATTTTGGGTTGCCCATATGCGCAACTTTCAGCGATGGTGGTACCGCGGTGTGGGAATCGCGCTCCCTAGCTCCTGGATGATCGGCTTCAAAAGTATAAGGTGCTTGCCAACTCCTTCCTGACGTGAAAAATAAACTAATGTTCTAATACTGCTCGTATATTGCAAAAAAAAAAAAAAAAAAAAATTGGGTTGTGTGTATGTTTATACAGCCTAGAACTTGGTCTGCCTCCAAGGGCGACGAGTCTCCCAGCTGTAGATGAGCAATTTAGCCAGTGCAGTACAAACCGTAGCCTGGGGTCTTTAACGTGCACCACGCAGTAGTGATACACGACCGCACGCCGGTACGATGCTCATCCAGATCGAAACGGGCAGGGGCGGGAATTGATCGTATATTGCAAAACTAGAATTACTCACGCGTCGCACACCCAGCCTCGTACTGCTATTCTACGACAATCATCCAGATAACAGTCGTTTTGATAGGTACCAGTGCGCCCCCTATAGGTCTTGAAAGTTGCGAAATAAACTCCCGTGGGACCCACCTCGGTTCTGCGGGGGCCAAAGGTAATGATGTGGGCTCAACGGCGGCTAAGCGTGGGCGTGCCCAAGTTGAACTGTCCATGTAAAACCTCCGTAGGCTGCACTTCGGCTCTAAGGCGCCAGATTTACGGAGATGGGGGTACCATGGCGGCAAAGCGTGGGCACGCCCAACTTGGGCTGCCCATATAAATCCCCTGTGGGTCCCACCTCGGCTGTGCGGGGCCCAAGTTAGCAACTGTGCGAGCTCCAAAGCGGCAAAGCGTGGGCATGCCCAACATGGACTTCCTGTGAAACTCCCAAACGGCATTTTCCACTAATATTGAGCATATTTACTACATAAGAGACTCAACATAAGAGATTGGCTTTATTTGATATGAATCCCCGACAATTGTAATTCTAATCGTGAGCGAGAAATTTTAGGCTTGCTAAAATTTATTACTAACTTACTACTCAGCGTGTATGTATAGAAGGCCGTTTTAAGCGTGTATGTTGAGGAGGCCGAACGGGCGAAGAGGGACAATGCGCGTTTTTCTTCCCGGTTACCTGTCAGTCACGCTGAGAGGAAGGGAATCGGACGGCGCCGCTGTCTACGGGAAAATCGTCCAAGGATCAAGACGCGGTAAACCTGCAGTACCTGGAACGGTCCACCGTCCCCATCTACCTGTGTTTGTGAGTGCGTGGGAAGCTCGTCGAACCTTGTTTCTATTGTCGTTAAGGAATCGCTTAGCCCAGGCTTAGCCGAACGCGAGGGGCCTGGCTCGTCTGTCTGCCGTCGGTCGCTTGAGGGAAGCGCCACCCACGGACCCCTTCTTTCCCTAATGTGTCAACAAAAACCCCGACCGTTCGAGGGACGGTCGTCTCCGATCTGAACATTTCGCTATGAAATAAACCTGGCGCTAACGTCTCGAAGCGCTGCTTCTGCGACTACTTCTCCGGAAGCCGTTCCCGAGGTCTGCCGTACGCCACAGCGCTGCTGCTATGCTATCCGAGAGAGACCGAGGCTCAGCGTACGGTCGCAACATCGGCCAACCTCGTTTCTCACGACATCACGTCACGACGAAATACCGTGCTTACATTTTCAAATACGCGACTTTCATTAAATTTATAGTACTGTAGGTGTTGCCTACCGAAACGGGTGGAAGGCTGGGGCATGTTTTCTTTGGGCTCCCGACGGGCAGGAGTTTGTGCGGAGGTAAACACAGGACGACGATGGCACATGGTAGAAGTATATCAGGACCGGTCATCCCGTTCCATCGGCTCCTCAAAGTCCTAGGCTTATTAAATTATCCGTAAGCCGGGAGGGTCATGCTGCAGTCCGGAGTGGCATCCAGGCCGCCAGAGAGGGACGCGGAAGGCCGTACTCCTAATCCTCGCTAAGCCTGGGCACGCCCTTACCGCCGCTGGAGGTCCCTGTTTCAATGGGGCTCTCACGAAGATGAATGGGTGCGATGCAAGGGAGCGCTGATTTCATTTGCATGCGGTGCTGAGACGCAATTTTTCGTCAACGGGGCGATCGAAACCGAAACCATGCCACTCCTCTGCATGGCCAACCAATTCCCTAATGCAAGGCGCACAGTGTTGCGTGCAGGGATTTGCGCCCCGTGCATCGCCCGCTGTTCTGAGGCCACGCGCAGAGCAAATGAATCTGGGATAAATTTGCCGCTTTTAATGCGAAAGAGTTAAGGGGTACGGAAACGAAAATTGAAATACACAAATTTCGTTCAGAAATGAGTCACGCGTGACGGATAATAACCGTAAATGATAATCGCACGTTTGTACTTTGAACGACTCGCTATATTCTTCGTTCGAAACGGTGCACCCGAGCAAGCGCTCGAAGAGAAGCAAACGGAGAGCGCGATGTGTAATGGGGTATCCGACAAAAACAAAAACACAGGAAAAAAAAAGATTCCCCGCAATCGTGACGTAGCGAGGCTGGCAGGGATATGAGCTTTGCCGTTGGTGGCGTTGTTAGCGTTGTGGTAGCGCCAACAGCGTCAACGCGTTACAACCGAGTCGTTCGAAGTATCCGTGGTGTGACCAGGGGCCTTAGGTGTGACGAGCGTTTCACGTGTGTCATCAGTCGCGCGCGTCGTGTTCGTGTGGCCCACTCCAATGGCGCTTCAGGACGATTTCCTTGGGAACATAAATTTGAACGACAGAAGTGAGGATGCGGACACCGACACCGCCCTCTCTGTATTAATTTCGGAAAGCGAGCAGCAGGCGTCGGAACCCACGTCGGAAACAACGGAGGTGCGAGCCGGATCCTCAGGGCACGAAGTTTCTCGTCGTTCGGAAACTTGTTGATCGGCATATCGCTCTTGAGCAAGTCGTTACCGCAGTTCTCAGCCATGCAGAAGCGCGGTGTCATCTCGAAGTTAAAAAACGCAGAACGGCTTCGAACTGTACAGCAAAGTCACAGAAATAACTTGGCGACATTCCTCAACAGGTTCATCATGGCATCTCGTTGGCTCCCTTCCTTCGCTAAGAGGCAAAGCGCACGGGCAAAGGCTTCTCAATCGCGTTCAGGCCGAGGTAACTTACAACAGTTGAACGTACTTCCAAAGAGCGGCGCTGCTCCGATGTTTTGTGTGGCTACGTAACGGTTCCTGCTACGCATGACTGCGTAGCAAGATTCCCAACGTTGCTAGATTAACTCCCAACTCAGCTTCACAGGCATCCACCAGCTGCACATTGAAAGATCGTTTAATTAGCTATAAATTAGTTGTTTTTTTATGCCTTTCAACGAAAGACCGGTGTTTTTGAGGTTATGGTGCAACATGCAACATGCACATTTACTTGCAATTCGGAAAGGGGTACTTAGTAAATTCTAACTAAGTTCTTCACCGCGTCCGACGTTCAAGAGGACATTCAAAGCAACGCGCTGGAGGAACATGCTGAGGAGACTGGCCACGTTGTCGCTTTCGACAGCAGTTCCATCCTCGACAGAGAAAGAAACTGGAGGAGACGGTTCTCATTAGAATCTTGGCATATACAGAAAACGAACAACAACGTGAAGTGATCCACCGGAACGCTGCAAAGCGGCTGCAATGCTGCACGCACAAATACAGAAGAAAACAACACTGACAGTAAGAAAAAAGATAACGACAGATTGCGACCTTTGGGTCCACCTACAGTTATCCGTGAACAAGCAGCGCGCCGGCTTCCGAACGTCGGGCGCGATGAAGAAATTGGTTAGAGTTTACTAAGTACCCCTTTCATATTGCTTACCTAACCAGGAGGAGACCGCCGAAATGTTCACATTTAAAACTTGATATTAAAACATTAATTTTATTTTACTTTATTTTCACACAAGTTCTTTGATGCACGTTCAGTAGGCAGCCATCGTCATACAAAATAATTAGTGAGTTGAAACCAGTACACCCCGGTTGCGTCAACATAAAGTCAACATCAACATATCGTCGTTGCGTCAACATAAAGTCAACCAACATCAACGTCAACATCAACGTCAACATCAACATATCACGAGCCACGAGCAAACTCTTCAGTGTTCGCAGCCGGAAAGCGACACATTTTATTTTACGACCAGGGTCTTGTACGCAGCCATTGCTCGGATATCATTCGGCGGCCAGTGTATGACGACACCCCCGGCGTTACTATGTGTGACAAAGAAATGTAATCTCTTTACGTTGTAAGTTGTTACCATCACCATCCATCACTCAAGCTAGAGCGCACAACGCCGAACGAAACACACACACACCCACAGGATGTCTCGACGATAGTTTCGGTGAGAAAAAAAAAGGCCAGCATTCAGATACCGATCCCACACGTAGTACGTGGCCGTAATCGCAAGACACACTTTGCACGCCCAAGCCTTCGATGAGGGATCAAAAGCTGTCTTAAAGGCATCTAACACTGTAACAATATAGATCTTGCAGGGATTGAACAATCTCAGCCTGTCCCATGGTCCCCGCGCAGGGAGAAATTCTCGTGGGATAGGTAACCTTTCGAAGCCACCTCTGCTTAATCCGTCCGCCCGTAAGTCGACGGTGCGGTAGAAACAACATGCCCGATGGGCCAGTCATATAATACGTCTATCTTCCCCATATCTACATGGGCAGAGAGCGGAGTCAGGTGATGAACGGGAGGCAGCTGATTGGTCCGGCCAGCCCGTGTCTCGGACCGAGCTGATAGCTTAGGGGTGGGACTCCCACCTGACAGATGGCCGTTGATTTGCGCAACTGCTCCACTTCTCCGACTCGAGCGAACGTCAAGACTCGGCTTTTTCTGGACTTCCCGTCCGTCGATCGATTCGGACCAAGCAGCCCACCTCGTCGAACAAACCCCTCGAGGATCGCCCTCTAATTACGCTGCATTTTCGGATGAAGCTGAGCTCATCAACTTCGTCTTGTTCGAAACTATGTTGTTGTTTTTTATTCGTTTTATGTCCCTGTCTTCTTATACGGGCGTTTCCCCGCTTACAAAAAGAAAGGAAGAGCTATCCATTTCCGAACGCCACTTACAGTGACGTCTATAATCTGTACTTGCCGCTGAAAACACAAAAACTCCGGATAGTGTCACGATCGCCGTACAGTCACCTTTTTGTTTGGAAGCGGTGACTGCGCTGTATACATGCGTCCGTGCTACAGTACTTTGCTACCGATTTCCGGTTCAACTTACGTAGCTCGCGCTACTCTTCCTGTTAAGCTACCCTTACATTCGGATATTATCAGTCCTTTCTAATTTTTTTTTTTTTTTTTGCAGCGAAGCGGTTATAGTGCTTTAGTATATTGGGAAAAAGAAATGCGTCCATGGATGATAACAAAATCTCACGTTTAAAATGGCGCTCCTTTGTTCCGATTAGTCGTGGCAAGTATAAATAAAAAGAGGGGCAAGGACAGCGGCGGCCTACAGAGGGTAAGAAGGGGGGGGGAAAGCGAGAGAGAGGCTTGCCTTGTGTGAGGAACGACGGGGAGAGGGAAAGCAGTGGCTCTGCTGTACAGTGGGGTTTTGCGTTCGTTCATGAGCATGTTTTGCCGGGAAGGGCCACTAACAGCTACCGCTGTAAAACATTTTACTGGAAAAAGTTTACATCATTTCGTCAAGAAAGTGAAGCGTATTTAATCGTGTGTTCTACCAACGTCTAAAATATGATTACCTGCAGACGAGCATTTCGACACGTTTCGAACTCGTACTTGTGCGCTCAACTGTTTCTGTTTCAAAGAAAAATAAACGTTGAAGAATGTATCTCATGCAGATTACCGGGAAGCAAAATAATGAACCCGGTTTGTAAGTGTCTTGCAGTTCTTTCTCAGAGGTGACGGTATTAACGAAGGAACCGAATAGATCAGCTCAAAACACACGAAAATATCTAATTCTGCTTACCCTTTTTGTACCGGACACACGTGGCTCCCAGATGACCAAGGGTCGACTGTTGAGAAAAACAAAAGTCACGTTAAAATAACTCAGTTAAATGAAATCACACATGAATATACGACGCGTCTAACTTGTTTCGTTTTTATGACTTTTTTTTGGAAGCATTGTGTCACCCCTTTTTTGTTTACTTGTGGTTTTTACGACGTATTTTATTGACACCACAACCGACCCTTTTGCAGTAGTACGAAGTACCACTGCTGCTATTGAACTCAGATCGCTTCTTTCATCGTGCAGTCTCTTTATATTTCGCTCTCCAATCCTCCTTTTCCGTTGTATGTCTTGTTCTTACGCCACCATGCCCGAATACTCTGTACGTTAATGCATTCATACGTTAACATGTACTTGCGTAACCCAGTGATATTGATTTATATTGTTACTTCCTCTTAAGCACACCCTGCCACATGACATCGTTGCTTGCTAAAAAAAGCAACTGTTGTTTTTGCGCACAAACGCCCCCCCCCCCCCCCACACACACACACATATGCATACACACTCGCACACAAACAAGCCAAACAAACAGCGAATGATTACACTATAGCTGAATATAAGTGCCACAGGTTCGGATTATATACCATTCAGAACTGGACGTTAACTACCTCAAAAGTTAAAAGTGATTTTCGGAGATTTTTAATGACAAAAGCGACCAATGGAACCTGAAAATGTATGGGGACGTACAGCGTGTGCCACCAAACTCTGACGCCATTTTTGCACTAAAATTTTTTGGAATATTTTCTGGAAACTTTTGAATTCGATAACGTTTATTTCTGAAAGTGAGACATTTTCTCCTAGCACCTAGCGTTAAATTCAGACAGTCTCTCATCACGCGGAAGATCCGTAGTCGGTCCACGAGCGGTGGTCAATAAGTTTCGCCTCCTGGGCTTTAACTATTTTATTCAGTGATAGAATTGGAATATGTTACATTCAAATTAAAGTATGGAATCTCACGTTTCCGAGGAGCGCCTAACTTTTCAATAAAGTCCCCACCAGCGGCGATGCACTAGCGTTACTGGTGCACTAGTCGCTGCATGCCGTCGTAGAAGAACCAGGGCGGCTGTTGACGAGAACGATACCGCGCTGGAGGAACTGCAGTTCCAAGATGTTTGGCCTCCCTGATTTTTCAGCCCAGACCTCACGCAATCAGAGCAACTGCTGTTTTCCAAGATGAAGGAACATCTGAAGGGTACAGGGTTTTCGTCTGACGACGAGGTTACCGATGCTGTGCGCCGTTGGTGTCCTCAACAGCCGCCTTCATTCTACTATACGACGGCATGCAGAAACTAGTGCACCGGTAAAGGAAGTGCATCGCCGGCGGTGGGAACTATATTGAAAAGCTATGTGCCTCTGGAAAAGAGGAGATGCCAAACTTTCATTTGAATGTAGCATCTTTCAATTCAATTGCCGAATAAAAAAGAAGTTACAACATAGGAAGGCCAAAACTTATTGACCACCCCTCCTATTTTCACGATGCCAACAACACGGTTAGTTTTTCCTCAAACGACGCCCTGTACTCTGGGGCTTTTGTCCGCCCTAATACGCCCCAAACACTCAACATTTTCTTCTGTTTCGTTCTAATGCGAAAGCATTAACTGTCCCATGGAGCGCAGCCGGCGTTGTCTGTAACCACCAAAAACGGCACCTAAATTCCGGCTGAGCGAAACGAGCAATAAATTCCCATTGGCTGCCGCGCGCCATAGTTCCAAGGAACGCCACCCCACAGAGAAGCCCTCTTCCTGGCGCTCCGGCCCGCGCGCTAATAAAATAGAGAGGGTGGCGCGCGCGTGCGGCCACCGCAGAGGCCGGCCGGGCGGCCGGCCTCTGCCGAGGACAGCGGGGCACGCTGTTTGTAGGAATGCGCTGCGAGTATGAATGCTTTCGCATTCTTACACGTTAGCAGCCTTAAGTGTCCTCCTGTAATTTTTTGTCTTCATTTAGGTGATTTATATTGTTGCGAACGGGGAATTCGTTCTCAAGCAGAAAGTATAAGCGCTTTGCCAGAGAGGCTAGAAGGAGACACTAAACAATCCTCGGATACTGTAGTGCTATACTATCACGCAGACTCGTACGGTACTCATTACTAGAAATTAAATTACTCGTAATATATCACTTTTTCCGGGTAACGTGTACAAGACTGCTATCACGTGACCTACCGCGGGCCAACGCGTGGCACGGATCGGAGAGCATTGGTGCGGCAGCGCTCTGCTCAAAGTCGTGGTATTTCTGGCCGAACACGAGCCCCAGCCGAACCCGGACGAACACGAGCCCCAGCCGAACCCGGACCAATCATCGCTAATTTTCAGAACTAACCTTTAACTTATTCCAAAAGTTACGGGTGATTTTCTGAGAATTTTTAATGGGAAAATGGCGAACGACGTTGCTCTCCAATACATGGAGCTGAATGGCACCAGTTACAAAAAACGGCCGAAAACAAACCCCATTTTCCACCTAAAATTACAAAAAAAAAAATCACGTAACTTTTGAATGAGAAAAAACTTGTCGAAGGACGCTCGCAGTCTGACGCCACACGAGTGTGATGGCGCCACATGAAGGTAGTGGAGGCTGTTCACAGGCTTCGATTATTCTAGGTGGTGTTCGTTGTCCTCCAATAGGTGACCTAGCAAACGTGACGTCCCATCATCACGACGCACTTAACGTGGGACGGCGTAGAGAGTTGTTCCGAGAGCACGCTCGGCCGCAGTCCCGCGACCGATCGAGGAAGCACTGTCGTGGATTAGGCCGCTCTCCCCGTTCCCTGGCGACACACGATCCCGCCATGAATTACAGAGACGGCAGTGGGCAGGCCCCTCCAGAAAACTTATTGCGATGTTCACGCGAGCGGCGAGACACGTACTGCACTTCGTTTCCCCTTACGGTGGACCGCAGCGGACACTACGAGCCCTTCCGGACCAGTCAATCCGGCGCCCTGAATGTATCACGTAACAATGTTTTTACTTCGACGTCCGTCGCTGCGGTCACGTGACACTCACATGGCTTCGGATTGGCTTCTATGGCTCGTAGCGTCCTTTGCGGTCCATCGTTGGGTGAAAGCGAGTGGGTTCTACCCCTCCACATACGAATAACCCCTTTCCCGCGCTCTTGCTGTGTTCAGTCTCAGAAACCGATCTTGGGGGAAGCAAATCCCACTCTGACTGTCCTTCGTGCGTAGTTATAGTGTACATTACATACGATACCAGTATGCGCGCGTGTGAACGGAAGTGTGTACTTGAGGGAATACGTGCGTATACCTATCTCGGCGTGCACATCGCTGTTTGTATAGCCGTCCATTGCGTCTTCCCCGTCGCCATCGGCGTTTGAAAAAAACACTATTCTTTCTTTCCATATGTCTGTCTCTACTCTCTCTTTCTATCTCTCTGTATGTGTGTTTTGTCCGAGCGATAACTCGAAGTCACTGACGGATCTTTCATTTTGACAGCAACGCGGTTTCTACGTGGCATTGTGCTATCGGAGCATCTTCGTCACAAAGTGCGTTCAATGACTGACGGGGGCGTTGAATACTCGCAGCAACGATCTGAAGCTATAGGCCATCGTTCGTCAGGATATATTTCTCCGAGACTTGTTAGCGTCTAGGGACCAGCCTGCTCCTTCGCTGCGGGTCGTTTCGGGTCTCCCTTTTCGGCCAACGTCATGACTGCCTCCCCGGTGCTCCCCGCCTCCCCCTCCCCTCAAAAAAAAAATAGAAAGAAAAACCCCGTCTGGTTTTATATTTTGCATTCTCCACGCCAGTAAAACACGTGTCATAAAAAAGTCTTCGTAACATTTATTGAACTTCCATCCGTTTCACAACGTGTGAATTTTCGAGCGAAAGTGCAATGTCCGTATTCCCTCTATCATGGTGTAAATCGTGTTGTAAATCATCTGGTTTCCGTGTTTATTTTTCTTTAATGCTAGTTTGTTTCATGGCCGATGTTTTTCGTATGGTGATTGCTTGCAGGCTGTTCCTCTCTATATACTATTGCAAGCAGGGAATCTGGCCGCCGCCGTGTCTCGGCACGTGCGGGCAAGCACATGCAATTGCAAGCCTGTCAAGGCCACGTTCACGCACACGCTTCGCGTGCTGGTGCCCATGAAGCAGCAGTCGGGGCGCTAAGCTTGCGATTGTCTATATAGCAATTCCGAAGAGGACCCTACTCCGTTCTCTTCAGTGGCACACCATACACCTTTCTTTGTGTGCGTCTGTGGCACGCCAGAAAAATGTATTTCTTCCTCGTAATCGTATCAACCTGCTTGGGCCTACGATGACTTCCACCATATTCTAAATAGAATATATAAATAGAACATGTCATCAGAATACATTAATAGGTTTTGTGACCACTAGCCCCCTTGACAGTTCTGACATCGCGTGTAAATGAAAGATGCGCGGAAGTAAAACGGAAGCGTACACCGGTTGGGGATGTTTTCGACTTTAAACTTCCCTGGCTGGAGCCGCAGTATAATCCAGGTGCTCCTTGCCACCGCCTACGCCCAGACCGCGGCGCCCGGCGCGATGCGCTGTATGGATCTAGGCCGTGGGCGTGCCCGAGAAGGAAAACGAGTAAGCCGAAGTAAGGTCTTAAAAGCAGGGAAGGAAAGAAACTATCAGCAGCGGCGACGTCTAGGCGTCCCCCTCCAAAGTAATATAAATGCTAATCGTATCACGTGGGCATGCATAACGGAGAGTTTGCATGGGTTAAAAAAAAAGCTCTATTACCATACCTTTCGAAAACTATTTTCGTAACAGCTCACTTTTAAGGATATAAAAAAAAAGTCGAGAGAAGTTATAATTAAAAATTAAAATTAAGAAACCTGTGAGAAGAGGTTTTTGGATCTCTCTCTTTCTCTTTTCACACACACTCACACATACACACTTGCTCAGCTCTCGTGTGCGCGCGCGCGCGCACGCACGCACACATGAGAGCTTGTTTTATTTTTCATTTCGAGTTTTTAAGCCTTCCCTAGAGTTTTCCGGGTATTGATTTGAGATATCCGCACTAATTACATCCTTTCCTTTTTTAAGACAATCAAACCGCCCTCCCTTCCTTTTTTTTTTTTTGGGGGGGGGGGGGGGGGGTAAGGATTCATCTTCGGAATATCTTGGGTAGATAATCCAAAATAATCCGATAAAATCCACCGCGTGTCAGAAGCAGAATATTGTGAGAAATCTCTCCGGCGTCTTTCCCGTAGTACAAATATAATGCAATATTTTGAATATTAATAACCAATAATAAGCAACTAGTCATTAAACTTTTGGACACGTATAAATTTTGTTCCACAACTCTACAAAGGTTTTTTTTTTTTTTAGCATTGAGTTTTGTAGGTTACATTCACAAAATAGTCAATTTCTGCTTTCCTTGACAAAAGATAGTAATATTCCCGAGGACTGTAATTGCCTCTCTATAACAGAACGCAAACCGATTCGAATTTTGATATTTACTTGAAAACGCTTTATTTCACGGAATGTTCCAAAAAGTTGGCCATGAATAACAACAACGGCAGCAGCGGCGAGGATGTGGTTAAAGTAAAGCATATACAAAAAAAACGCCAAAAAACCTTGGGAATAAACTAAAAAAATGTGTCGATTCGCGTCAGCTCGTCGCCAAGAAACCCATCTCGATCAAACGGTCAGCGTCTTCGCTTTTACTCACATTTGATGTTTCTCGGTGCCTCCTTTTTAATGTCCGGAAAGTTAAAGACTCGAATTGACGGGATACCAAACACCGGACCTTCTTCGGTTTACGACCAGGAAATGCGCGCCGACTTGATAAGCATAAAAAAAAAATACATTGTGAAAAAAGCCGATACAGGTAATAAACAACTACGAGCACAGAAAAAAACAAAAATACAGGAACGGGGAACTGCGGCAATTTATTCGTTTCGTTACAACCCATGCGACCTTCTCAAAGCGGCTTTATTTAAAACGACAATTTACCGCAAAAAAAAAAAAAAAGAAAGGAAAAGAGTAGATTGCAGGAAATGTTTGTTGATATGCATTTCTGTCTCTTTTGTTGCTTCGTGTGGCGCTTCGCCTTGATATTATCGAGACGCCAACGGCAGCCAACGGCGGAGCAGAATGAATGTAGAGGCTCCTGCGCTGTCGGCTTCTCCCGCGACGCCCTTACAAAACAGTGTTGTCTCGTCCGTTATTTTATTTCTCCTTGGCTCAAGGTTTATATTATGAAAAAATCTCCGCCTTTTTGGCGACAGCGGTGGTGGTAACCGTGGGGAAAACCAATTTCCCTAAGCCTGCCGTTCCTCCATCGGCCTCCATTTTCTCTCGAACCCTGCGGGTTATTTGTTTTGTTGCCATTTCGGCGGGCCTAACAATGTTACCCAGGTAAGAAGACTATATTTTTTTTCATTTTATTGGGGGGGGGGGGAGGGGGGGGGGGTAAGGCGCTACAAATGCAACAATCAAGAAGCGACGTTCGCGAGAAGCGGGGTAAAGTAACGTCCTAATCCTGAATAAGCTGAAAAGCGAGGCTTACACGGTAACACGTTTTCTTTGTAACTGAAGTAGGTGCGCCGATTTTACGCAACAAAGAAAACAAATTCATTAAACGCTTTGTCTGTCATGTAGGAGGCTTGTAAACATATCGCATGTTTTTTTGGGGAGAAGAAAATTTCTTCGCTTTGAAGAGACGGGATTGGGGACGGATTTCTTGGCACAAAAGGTGCTGACAGGTGCCACATGTCACGAACACTAAAACAGACTCATGTAGAAATAAGCTAGAAATAACTTATTAACCAGGCCGGTAATAATGTAGATGGCGACGAGCGGGCGATCGACTGCCTACAGTTACACGGGCTTTCTGCAATCGAGGCAATTCTACGTCATGAAACACTACAAGTGTGGTAACTACGCTACAATGTTCTAGAATAGTTCAAACGGTACAAATATCAACCGCTGCCAGGAATTCAGCTATGGCCACTTAAAATGAAAACCATACGCGCAAACGACTCTGCGGCGATTGCGACAGTACATGTAAATGCCGAGTAATATGTGTAAGGCATCGGATATAAGATACAAACTAAAAAAACAAAAAACACACACACACCTAGTCTGAGTGGAATATTTTTTTCATAGCCTTTTCATTAGCTAGGTCGTGTAAGTAAACTTCGCGTTCCCTTACTATGTTATCATAATTATCTTCATCCATATCCACCCCTGACAACTGTACCATAGTTAGTACGGGTATCTACACCCAGAAGAGGCTTCCAGATTATTTGGGAGCATATGCTTCTTTTGCATTCAGCTTTTCGTCTTTTGCACAAACAAGACCTGTATCAAGGAAGGAGATGAATATATCCAAAAACAAGGCACACGACATCTGCATGAGCAAATCGGTAGAAAAAGTGCATCGGGTAATTCCTTGGCTACTAACCAAGAAGCGTCGATCAACTGATTTTCCCACGAAATGAGAAGAACCGCAATACAATTTTACGTCGGGCCTATCTAGTTTATAAATATTTTTCGTCGTGCTTAAAATAGCGCTATCATACACATCATATGAGGCGCGAGAATGTAGGTGCACAAAGCTGCTAGTGCAACTTTGTGCAAAAAGCAAGGTGCAAACGTCCGTAAGAAAAAAATAATAAAAAAGAACACACCAGATATTGTACTTACTATGAAAGTAATTAAAGGGACTATGAACTTATTTTTCACCGCCCCCTTAGTTTTAACACTCAACTCAAAAGCGAAATGAGAAATCACGTGGTCGTGACGTGCTTGGGCACCGGAAGCGATGACTCCAAGCTTCCACCGTGCTTTGAGAGCACGCCATGAAACTTGTCATTCTCAAGCGAAGATAAGGGCCGCCACGGCACTCAATGGTCACGAACGCGAATTCAAATTTTCGTCGACGGATTGATTGTTGGCGAGTGCATACGTCCGAGTGACGCAGTGCACGTGTCCAATGCGTGAGCTCGGGTCGGCTGACGCGCTTGTGCATTGCGGATGCATCCCAGTAAAAAGCCGGAGAGCTTTCCAAGAAAATAAAGTACAAAATAGTCCCTTGTTTTTTTAATAATATCGCGTCGAAATGCAAGTTTCAGGCTTTTTACGCTTGTGCACTAGTTTTATTTTGGCGTGTTAAACGATATGCGATTAGTAAAATACCAATTTATCCCAGCCGAAAATTCATTTCATGGTCCCTTTAACTTTTCTTTGCACAGCTATTCATGTATTGTGGAAAATTTACTGGATCAAATAACCTTGGGTTCTGCCCAAAGATCTAAGCATCCCTGACTGGCAAAGAAAACACATCGACGAAACTTTCTTTTCTTTTTCTGTTTCAGAGAGAAGTTAAAGTATATGTACAAAGCTGTGAATGTTGTTACTTTTCTTTATATAACCATACATTTCTCTGTTGTATCAACCTTTTTCTTTTAGAAAAAGCAAACGCAAACAGCGTTGAAGAGCAATTTAGCGGCACACAACTCTTTTCATGTTACTTCCATCGTTAGAGCGCTGCCAATGGAAAAAAATTAAGTGTCACGTGTAGCTCAAGTACTCTCCAAGGCTGCTATATAAAGGCTTTAGGTTGACGACGTCAACGTTATATTCAACCAAAGAGGACAAAAAAACAAAACATGGGAAACATAAAAAAAGCGTTAATCCGTGGGCGACAATCGAAAAACCTTAGCCGGTATACGCTACCCAAATTACTCGTTTAATAAACAGCTTGCAGCAACCAAGTTTCACCATTATCGCGTCCTGTCAAATAAAGCCGGCGTTTCGACTAAAACCAAAGAAACACGAGTTACTATACAGTAGGTACTCCAGAGCACTAGGCACTAATAATTCGGAAGTGCGCGGTTAACTGCCGCCAATTTTGCACAGCCACGCACTCGAAAAGGTCAGACGTCAGACACGCGATACTTGGAGGATTAGAGCCAGCGTAGAAAACAAAGGCTCATTCTCGCAGGTTTTAATTAAAAGTTACCCCGCTCGAACACTCTGTAAGAGAGAATAGGCTCTCGCGGCGATGCTGCAATCTCATTATCGGCGGTGCTATGTACTTTTTTCCTTTTTTTCATTTTATAGTTTTGTACAGGTCGATTTTTCGATAAAGGCGTGGAGAATACATGCGGATTTTTGTGGGTATTTGTAGCGCTGTTTCGAGCGGGATATTGTTTCTTCATTTTTATTCTTCCCTTTCTTCTTGTTGTCAAAACGTTTCTCTCTTTTTTTTTCCTTTTTTTTTTGTAGAGGCAGAACGGATAATGACCATCGGCTTCTGCGTTAAATGTAAGCTCAACGTTTTTCTTAATCTTTTTTTACCTGAAATTATTAATTCGTGACTCGTTTTCTGTATTGTTCATGGCGAATTCCACTGATTGTTTTGGAGCGCGCAGGGATCAATAGACCAGAACGAGATGGAGCACGCGATCGAACGGAGTCCGGATTCCTCGTGGAGCATGACCACTCCTCCGGGATCAGCGGATGCCTTTCCCTCATTTGCCTACCGGGAATCAATCCCCTTTCCGGGGTCCTGGATTTCGAAGCACATGTTTTCGCAATCCCGGCGCTAGCAACACGCGTTGAACGCACGAGCGATGTTAATCATGGTGTGTCGATAAGTGATGTACATGAGCGTAGCTCACTTGCCTCTTTATCGGGATACTCGTGAACGGCTGTCCATATACGCCTCGATCTTCGGCCTCTTCTGCGGAGGTCCGAAAAGGCAGTCGAATTCATGCGGGACATACGAGCAGTCCTCGTAGTCGCTGCTACTCGAGTTGCTGCTGCTGGAGGAGCTGCTCGAAAAAGCTTGACGACGATCTGTCATCAAGCAGCAGCAGGGGTAAAGCGGGCGGCACTTCGAGAGCGGCCATTGCGAATTCTTCCGAGGCAAGACGGGCGAGATGCCCCGATCGCCGAGTGAAACAGGAGCGCTCCAGAAAACTTGATCCCGGCGCGCTCCAAAAGGACCAGTTGAATTCGCCATAAGTAAAATCGTCTCGTAGCTGTTCGCCTTCCACAACGCGTACAGTAGGGACCGTTTCTTGATGACATCCGCTACGTTGTTGGCTTTAAGGTAAAGAAGTTTAGGTGCTCTGACGCCACAACGAACATCTATAGAGACTTTTTAGTGTTGTGTCGTTTACCCGCAGTCTCGGGTTTTTTTTCAACCATCTATTTCCATTAGGCGTTTCCTCAGGAACTGAAATGGGGGGGGGGGGGGGGGGGAGGGGGGGTAAATTTCTAGGGGGGGGGGGGGGTTAGGGAGGCATTGGGAATAAAGGAGTCGTTTCAAATTAAGGGGGTGCCTTCAGAAAAACAAGCGGGGGGGGGGAATCACTGATTTCCATCAAACTCCAAAGCTTGCTTTGGAGAGACGCATCCGCCGTGCTGAGATTACGGCAGAGGTGTTATGTATGTTTCGGACCTTATCGCCAGTGATGAGTACTACCCTACTATAATGAGAAATATATTCCTAAATGTTTAATCCAATAAACACAGAGAACCTATACAGGGTATATAATATAAGTCGTATAAGAGTCACTATATCTCCTCATCTGTTCTAACTAACATATTTATTAGAAACGTTTCTGTTTTTTTTATGTTTTTTTTCTTCATTCGAGTAGTAGTACGTTTACATTAAGCGGTAGCTTTATTTGTTTCGCCAAAAAAGTTTCCGAGATCTTATATTAAAATGCCTGCATGTTTCCAGCCCGAGAAATGCTGTCATCGCGTGGTATACTGCAGAACAATACATCCGTTATATCTCCCACCACACTCGCTTTTTCACGCAAGTTTTCGTGACATGAAAGGGAGCAGGTTGCTCGTTTTGTCGTATTTCTTCCCACCTTCAGCATTTTCCTTTCCCTCTCTCACAATCACGGGTCTGTCTCATCAAGCAAGGTCCCTATACGCTGAATGTTCTCGCCGAGACCTTTCACGGTCATATAATCAAGGTTGACTGGCCAATGACGTCACTTTCGGTTGCTTATCTTCGCAACGCCACCTATTAGCACCCCAAATGTCGTTCCACTAGCCCCTAGATTACAGAGACAAAAAAAAATCAAAACCAAACCAACAAGTACTTGTCGTGGACAGCCAAACGACGATGCACGGCCGCGATCACTTCGGCTCGATTGCTAACGGGGCGGCGTGCCCCGTTAGCAAATGAGGGCTAACGAGCGCTGGCCCGGGACTTCGTCGACATCTCATCCCCACCCGTCTCCTCTCCTTATCGTCCCCAATCTCGGTTCCCCAACTCTTGTCGTCCTTGTTCCCTCTAGCATGCGATCATTTCCGTCTGCTTGACTATCTTATGTTTGTCCACTACTTCGCCTTTTGATCGCAGGATAACTCGGGGAATGAGAGGACGGGAGGGTGATTACAGAACGAGCGGGTTGGTAGGGATAATTAAACTTGAGGAAGAAAACGAGAAAGGACGGACAAAGGACGACGTCCTTTCTCGTTTTCTTCCTCAAGTTTAAGTTCAGGGTGACCGTTTGCTTTTCTTGGAGTCTCACTGTATTTTTTCTTTCTCTTTCTCTATACTTTCCAGTTGTCCCTCGACTCGCGTAGCTTTCCGTAATATTATCCATGTCCCTCACCCCGGACAGACATCATTCTCAAAAAAGTATGTTGTATCACATCTAAACAGCGGGCAGTTATGTCTGCCTTCAAAATGACATCTGGTGTTTCCATCGTAAAGACGGGTCATCTATCCCATAACAGTACGCACAAAAAAATATTGTATCAATAAAAATAATGAATGAAGTGCAATTGATTTTTTTTAAGTGGTGCATTTTGTCATACTCAAATTTTATGAGTGTAGGTTTTATAAAAATAAAGCAAAACAACAAACGGTTTTTTTTTCTCTTTCTCCGATGCGCATGGAGGGAAACAGCAGAAAATCGTCGGACTGTACGCTGCTACTCAAAAGATGGAACAGCATAGAGGAAAAACCGTGACATTTTCGTTGAGATGGATACCCGAATGCAGACCCAGCATATGATGATGATGGTGATTTGCAGCTTTTCCTTTTGTGTGTGGTGCCATCTGTGAGGAGCAGCGTCAACCAGACTGTTTTTGACCTTTAAACTGCAATACCTATAAGGGGAAAAAAACTTTTTTTTTTCAGGTATAATTTTTTTTATGCGAAAGCATTAACTGTCCCATGGAGCGAAACGACGTCATCAGCTTTGAAACCCCACCAAACGTTGGCCAAATGGCACCTAAAATCCCCTTTCCCAAGTGAAGACGATTTCTGATGGATTATGCTCGCATTGGCTGGCGCGCGTCATCAAGAAACGAGGCTCCGATTGGCTCTCGTGCAACGTAATTAAAAATAAAAAAATAATCCTTTTTTTTTTTATGGCGGCGCAGCGCTTACAAAACACAGCGGCGGGGCCGCCGGTAAGAGGAGGGAGTAGGGTGCCTCAATGTCCCGTGAAGGCACCCTAGGAGGGAGAGCGGTGGCGGCAGAGCCAGAGCCCGTCCGGGCAGACTTCGGAGCGATGGCATGGCCGAGCTCGGCGCGGCCATTTCACGAAAGCGCGCGCTCGGCTGTCCGCCGGTGAAACGTGGCTGTCCACGCCACTACGCCGCAGACCAACTATAGGCGCCGAAGAACGACATTCATGCTTTCGCGTTCACAACTCCTAAGAAGTGCTCAGGTGTCCTTGGACTTTTTTAAACCTATACTTATAAAATTTGAGTATGATACATGCACCACGTAAAAGGCACCTTTGGGAAAAGTTTCAGCGCTTTGGTTTGTTTATATATATATATATATATATATATATATATATATATATATATATATATGTAGAGAGAGAGAGAGAGAGAGAGAGAGAGAGAAAGAGAGAGAGAGAGAGAGAGAGAGATTTTTTTTTCGCGCGAATATCACTTAGGATATTACTTAGTTCCGTTCTTTTAGTCCCGCTTTCTTCTTTTGCCTTTTTTACACCTTTCTGCCCTGAATCCCCCCCCCCCCCCACAAACCAGACTCTTTTTTTTTCTTCCCTATTTCCCCAGGTATCCGTGTTTCTCATTTGCCTTCCAATTAGTCTCCATTTCCTTATTTTTCCCGCGTTGTCGGACTTTCTCCCGGATCTCTTTCTCTCTTTCCTCATTAGTCCCAATTTCCTTCCTTTCGTTATTCCCGAGTCGTCTTTCCCCATTTATTTCTTACTCCCGAGTCTAAGTGACCGTGAAGACCATTCTCCGTCAACGATTAGTTGCCGCGAGATTCTTTTTTTTTAAATTAATTTTGGCGACAATTTTTTTTTCTACGATTATCGTTCGTGGTTCATTTAAAAAAAGCACTTTGCGTATTTCTGTAAAAAAAACAACAACAACAACACAACAACAAAATTATTAATGCGAGAAAAGATTTCCTACTAAATCTGCCGTCTTTTTCGTCACACGAATGGGGAGTACTCACTGGCGGCCGTAGCTCTGCGCGCGGCTGCTGAGCGCGAGCTGACGGCGAGCTTCCGCAGTTCTTTTGCAGCGTGCAATCAAATTGCGTTTACTGGCACTAATCATTCCAGTTAGAGGTCGGCGTTCCGACGTCTTCGCGTGCCCTCGTCTCCTCTGCTCCCTTCAGCGGCGTCACGCATGCGCCGAACGATCGTTGAGATCAGACTAAAAGAAGGCGTCGTTAGAGCCTCTCTTCCCAAAACAAAGTGACCGCCACGGCTTCCGGCCAGGCACGCTTTTCGTAAGCCCAGTCCAAACAAAGGAACGGACAGGCTGGGGCTTAAAATAGGACTTCCCTAGCTCCCTTTTCCTTCGCACTCTTCCCTAATCTCGGCTGTCTGCGTTCGATGATTAACCGCCCGTTGCCTCGCGTGCTCGCTCCTGGCAACATGAGCTGTTGCTATGTCTTTTTCATATCGCAATGGTGGTACCGCGGTGTGAGAATCGCGCACCCTATTACTCCTTGATGATCGGCTCCCAAATGAAAGTGCTTGCTTGCCCCTTCCTGACGTCGAAGTATCAGGTAGTACTACTATTATATCGCTCGTATTAAATAAAATAAAAAAAAGAATAGAATTACTTACGGGTCGAGACAATGGCTAGTCATCCAGATGACAGCCATTTGAATAGGAACTATATTGCGCGCCCCCTACAGAACTTGAAAGTGGCGAACACAAAAGATCGTGTCGTAAGAGACACTCGCAAATAGCTTAAGAAGATTTCAATGCGAGATACTGAATCGTTGCACCAACAGGAAGGAACCGTTTTTTCCTAGACTTGTGCGAATAGGGGTTCGAATCGAATGGTGCAGTGTCCTCCATAGATCCTTAAATACGCGGTCACACTGCGGCTAATACATCCTGCAAAAGACAGTCTGCCGACACCGTCTGTAGCGTGTTTCTTCCTTGTATAAGGGTCCTGTCAGATTGGTCGCATATAAAACAGTCTGCAGATATGTTCACACCCATGTATAAAGAAAACCCGCTTAATTCGAACTTTTGCTTTAGTCGTGCCCGCTGATTATTCCGTCATCGTGTCTGCAGAAAAAACAGCGTCTCTTGTACGAAAGCAGTCTGCACGCGGTTTAACAGTGATAACGGTACCGGCTGTCGTGGCGTTTTCTTGAATCGTCAAGGCTACGAATGACGCAGCACTATTCAAATCTAACCACCATTCGCACAACTCTACACTCTCAAAAAGTATGTGCGTCTACTTTCACGAACAACACTCGAAGAGCTAATCACCGCAACTTACGGAGGCAGCTCAGCGAATGACGATGCCGAAGCATATGTTTAGACTAAAAAACGCAGTCTGAGTTGTCACATTAAGCAATGCAAGCGTGAAGTTTTGCATTGCTTAATGTCACAACTCAGACTGCGTTTTTTGGTCTAAACATATGTTTCGGCATCGTCATTCGCAGAGCTGCCTCCGTAAGTTGCGGTGATTGGCGCTTCGAGTGTTGTTCGTGAAAGTAGACGCACAGACTTTTTTAGAGTGTAGAGAGAAAACGGTTCCTTCCTGTTAATGCTTCGTTAACGTTTTTTTTTTCTTAGCGGAGTTGTTTAGGGCTAGTTTTCCCAGGATCGTGTCCCCCGCAACGAAATGAAGACAACAAACTCTGGGCACCTACCGCCATCTATGAGCGACGGCAGCAAGTCACGTATCTGGTTGCCGACGTCGCTCATATATAGATGGCGGCAGCCTTTCCACTCTGGCTTGCCGACTTGCGGCCGGCTATTACTTTCCAATGTACAGCACCGCTGGTCTTCATACTTCACCAGAGTGGAAAGGCTGAAAGTTTTTACGACACGGTTTTTTGTTTATGTGCAGATGAAATGGCGCTAATATACGTTTGCCCAGATAGAGAGAGAGCAGAGAGAGAGAGAGAGAGAAAAAGAGCTGGTGTGGGCGCGCGTGTGTGTGTATTTTTGTGCATTTGTGTGGCATCTATGCGGTTGTGCGTAGACAACATTGTTTTGTAATAAAGAAGTGGTGCAGAGACTCCACCTTTATGTATAAAGGCTCGTTCGCGCAGTTGCGTTTGACTACGTTAAGACTGCTTGCGTCGAGCCGTTGCTATGACGACATTGCGACAAGCCAACGGGGAGGCGCTGTGCAGTACGACGCAACGCAGCCAAACGCAGTCGACGCAGCTGTGTGAACGAGCCATTAGATAAACGTTTATTTTCGTGAAACAACTGTGAACACACCTCCTCTGTCAGAAGGCCGGCTCTCACATTTGCGTTTCACCGTGCTCGTGTGCGTTCGTTCCCTCGTAACCGCTTAATCTACACTGGTACACTGGCGCCATACATTATAGGTATAGATCTGGAACCCTTTCGAACAAGGTATATATTTTTATGAACTTTTACGCACCTTTTCTTTTTTCAACGTGGACTATAAATAATTTTGAGTTTGTTATAAGTGACCATTTCTCATAGTCATAGGTAGTGCGCAGATTTGATCTCGCAAATACTGCAAACCCTTCAGTCTATAGTATACTATATAGACCAGTGTGGATTCTCTGGTTGCAAGCGGATACAAGAGAACGCCGCACGCTCGAGCACAGTCAAACACCACTGTGGGAGCCAGGCACATTTGTTGCCAACGCTCGCTGTCCGGAAAAGAAGGAAAAGCCACAACCGGCCGTCCGAAGGCATTAGAGGTCAAGACGGCGGCCAAGAAGCGTCGTCCCTCTTGGAGCTAATGAGGCAGGCGCCCGGAACGGCATCAAGACTGGCCGAAGCCGACACCGGACGCAGCCGCGGTGAAAAGTGAATCTCGGGGAGATTATTAGTGCGCTCAAGTAACACGATATCATCGTTAATCTCCCTCGATGGTTTGCTTATTTTGTTCTCCGCAGTATTGGAGCTCTTATTCTTTTTCCGTGAGCAGCTCTTTTTTCACTTTCTCTCTCTACTTGCTGCCTGGCTTCCACGGCTATCCGCTATGGGCTGCGTCGCCGCGAT
The DNA here is from genome assembly GCA_037355805.1 of Ixodes ricinus. Lineage (NCBI taxonomy): Eukaryota > Metazoa > Arthropoda > Arachnida > Ixodida > Ixodidae > Ixodes > Ixodes ricinus. Next base: position 142,237 of record JAZHYW010050173.1, read on the forward strand.
GCCGCTGAGATAAACAACGCAGAATGAAAATGTGTAAGATGCAGCAGATTGAGCTGTCACGCGAGCACCCGAGACTCGACTTGCAGGTGCCACTCCGCTCGTGCGCTGGCTTCAAAAATGTCTTTCTCCCCTTTTTGTTTACGGAGAGCCGGCTTAGACGTTTGTTGGCACCAGACTTGTACACGTTACTCCAAAAAAGGTTATCTATTACAATTACTCTTGGTTTAAAGCAGACATGTACAAATTACTCAAAAAAGGTAGTTAAGTTAAGTTACTGAGTACTGACGCCAAAAGTAATTAGAGTAGAGTAGAAATTACGCATTTGTAATAGTAATTGAGTAAACTACTAACTACTGGAAAAAAGTAGCGAGTTACTTTGAAGTTACTTTCGAAGTTACTTTTTATATTTTTGTGGTAGCAAAATGAACAGCAGTTTTGATCCGTGAAAACCCCTGCGAGCCTAAAATAAATGCAGTCATTTTATGGCTTGCGTTTTCACCAAAATAGTTTATTCACTCGCAAAAGGAATTGACTTTTAAAGTCCTTATCAGAGAGTTTTCCCATTTTCCTTTTAAAGACGTGCCCAGCCAAGCTAAAAAGACGTTCCACCGACGCGCTGGGGGGGGGGGGGGGGAGGGACGGCAGAGTTGAATTTCAAAAACAAGCTGTGCAGGGTCGGGAAAGCGAGTGTCAGCATCTTCGGTGTTCATGACGAAACATGTGAGGTTTGCCTTTGCTAAAAAATCTTTTATAGAAAAAAAAAATCTTTTTTTTTTTTAGGAAAGTTAAAATTGTTATGATTGCCCCCTCTTTATTCCCACGACGTTTGGAGAGTACGCTGAGCGAATGCAGCTGACCGTCAAGGGTTCAAGTCTCACGCCACGAGGATGAGATCATCCGGACGACTGCGCGTTTCGTTGCGGTGCTAGTGCTACGCTACTGAAGAAAAAATTGTTTTGGTTTGACAAAAGATGAAACGAAGTATACTTCGCCGCTGAAACCGAGTCCAACAAAAGGATCTCTCAAGGATGACTCGCAATCCTCTCCGTCGACTACGGTATCGGAAGGACGCGAAGGATTACGTGAACACACATCGTCGCTCGTACAGTTGCCGCTCGAAGCGGGAAGGTGCTCCCATGAACGGATTATCGGTGTGTGCGTTTGTGCTCGGGGAGTCTGGCTTTGCAAGGGAGTATGCGCTTACGACGAGGCGACCATGGGGAACAGGCGCCCAGCTGCGAGGTCATTCCAGTGGCGCCTACCCGTGGAACCCCGAAACCGCTTGAGTCGAAACTCACTAAAGGCAGACAACATGAAAACAACAACAACCCTCGGAGTGTCCCCGTCTTTCAAGGCCCGTTCACACACTTGCGTTCGGAGCGACCACTATGCTTACGAACGAATGCAACCGCTCCGACTTCAACGACAACTGTGCGCGACGTGTACACACACATGGAACCGCATGCAACCAAACGAATCAACAGCCAATGAGAAACGAGCTTCAGCTCTTGCTCCTAGCCAATAGTAAGCAATCCAGCTACGCTTACAAACATGGCGGACGGTTTCCAGCCCGACGCGAAATCCTCACCGGAACAGCCGGAGGTGTCGGCTACGGCGTACAGTCACGAAGATCTGCTGTGCGCCTACAATAGCTGTGTAAAGGCTGGTTCAGACATCTGAAACGAACCCGTTATTCACGACTGCGTCCGTTGTGACCAGAGCGACCGCTCTGCGCCGCGCGTACACTCCTGCAACCACTGCCACAAGCGCAGCGGGTCGGCAGCACGGCCGCCGCTTCTCCGCCGCCGTCAGCTGTTTCAGCGGTGCCTCTAAAAAGAAGGGGACGCGCTGCCACTCACTTACGTAACAGAAAATAGACAGACCGTCTTCTATGACCTTAAACTCTATTTTTTTTGTTCAGGATACGCTTGCAGGGTAGTGCATTAAAAAAGGAAAAGATGCAGTACGCCGTCTTGCAGAATCACGACTTTAATACACGACTTTGCCAACAGTACAAATCTCGCCACACGCCTTTTCTAACGATCATAAAAGACGATGTAATTTTAGCAGCGATACAGTAACGTAGAAATATAATTTCGTGATCAGATAGACGTTGCGAGCGTTCAGGATTGCTAACACTAATCACCTTTCTCGGGTGATGAAAACGCGTAAAAATTCGCATCCTTTATACGGTACGCACCAGTAATACCTTGAACTTGAGCACACGCATGGAATGCGCCAAAAAAGAAATCCGGGCGATGTTCGAGGACACGAATGCTAAGAAAGCACCACTGTAGTCGAAATAAACAAACACGACGGCACGGGCGTTTCTGCTGTCTTGAGAGTGCCGCCACGAGATCGCCGCACGAGTAGGTGTATCTTCCCTTCTAGTACGTGCTGGGTTATCATAGCGACACACGACGAGAATTCACACTGATCAAGGATAGCGCTTTTACGGGGAACGATGAGAAGTTTCCACCACGCCGTCCACGTCGACGATCACCACCGACGCCATGTTTGCGGACTGAAGGAGCCTGGCCCACGACCGGCATGCAACGCGCGCGACCGAGCTCTCCTCGACCTGTGATTGGCCTGTCGCTCCCGTCGTTCCCGAACGTAAGAAAAAGTTCAGCCCGGCTCAACTCCTTGCGTTGCGAACGAACACGAACGAAACGACCGTTTGGCGCTTCGTTGCTATGGTAACTCGTCGTTCCAACCGGTTGCATTCGTTCGTAAGCGCAGTGGTCGCTCCCAACGCAACTGTGTGAACGGGCCTTCACGGCAGACTTGGACGTAGTTCAACTACTCTACTCAAGTTACTGTAGTTTAACTACTTTTCTGAGTAGTTTAATAACTTTCAATTACATTTTTATTTCGGTAATTAGTAGTTTACTTTAATTACTTTTTTCAGTAACTTCTACTCAAGTTACAAATTACTTTCGAATTTTAGTGGTTGTTTTGTCTATCAACAAACATTCCTGCAAAAAATAGATAAGTTGTTGGAAGATCAGCTCATATTTGCAAAGACGGGGAAGCATATGGCGTGGGAAAGGGGGGGAGAAAATGGTTTGGAGAGTCCGAAACCGCCCAAAATTTTCACAAGCTCTTCCCCCCACCCCCACACACCCCACACACACACACTGCACCAACACTGCTACGAGGCGCGGGGAGCGAACAGACACGACGCAAGAGAGGCCGAGTAACTGCGGGATTAGCGCCGATGACTGGCGTTTCTCAGTGTCCCGAAGCTCAAGGAGACTTTTACGCATTTGGAGAAAGGGCTGGTCCCCGCTTCTCCCCAACGTAGAAACTCTCGCCCACTACAGGAGGTGCACACACTGAATCCTCACTCATAGGAGGCACCAAAATGCAGCACCTGCTCTGGAACTCATTTGGTGCTCCCGTAGTTAGTGCTGTATACTCGAAGAATCGCGTGCTAAAGGGCAACGCAAAGATTACCTTTTTGCGTTGACTTTCCTTCCAAAACTCAGAATATGCAGATCTTCAAATATTCAAAGATCATTCGAGAAACCTGTAGCAATTCCCTCACCGTTTTTATATAAAAACAATAAACAAGAAGTGTTGGGATGTACTCTATGTACATGGTACTTAAAGTATTACTGTTTAGAAAAATTGTACTTTACTCGAAGTAAATTTTCTGAACATGTATTTTCTGAAGAAAGTAAAACTCCCGACTTCAATGTACACTCCCCTAATTTGGAAACGAAAAATGGCGGTATCGTTGTGTGAAAAGCGCGCTCTTACGACACGTCATCTGCTCATTTCTCTGTGTGAAGTAATGGCGGCTGTGAGACCGATGGAAATAAGTGCCTTATAAGTTGATTGCGTCAAATAGCTCGTCGGTGAGATGCAGAAATGAAACTACTCTGTGACGACTTGACCTTATACAATATTGGCTGCCGTTTCCGTAAAAAGCTGATTCACCTCCGATTACCCCTGGAGCAATGCATACCAGTTAAAAAAAACACTGTATAGGGAATAAAGGGCATCATGAAAGGTTGTGTTAAGAGTGCTTGCACTTTACCTTGAAATATATTGTATTTATATACGTTACTTCAAGCACATTGCACCCGGTGTACTTACTACTCTACTTGAAGTACAGTGTACCCCGAACTTAACGCCGCCACTGGGTTCCCAAGAATTGAGCTCGTGTTGCCTACTTACTGTTAAATTTGTCACCAAAACGTTCGGGATGCCTTCTCAGGTTGGGATAGAAATCGGGTACCCAAAAATTCTTCAGATAGTTCAATCGGCCGCCGCAGGAACTCTCAGGAACGGCAATTTCTGTGGCGGCGATAAGTTTGAAGCGGACTGTACATAACCTCTCGTTTACTTTGTACTTTACTTCAAGTACTTTTTAGATGCACTTTACGCAACACTGTAAACAAGCAAACATCAAGCTCAGACAATACGTGCTAAACCTCAAAGTAGAAATGACACATTCGCAGTGCATCATTGACCAAACAAGCAAGAAAGTACAAAACAATTAGGCATGCAGAAGCAGAACCAGCTATTAAAGAATTTCTGTCACAAAACAAGCCGATTCATATTTGGCTAGCACAATTCCTCTAACGGATCAAAACCTCTGTACTTTCTTTTTACCATAAAAAAACATGTAAAAGTAACTTCTAAAGTAACTTCAAAAGTAATTCGCTAACTTTGCCCCGGTAGTTAGTAATTTACTCAATTACTTTCTATCTAAGTAACTTCTACTCTACTCAAATTACTTTTGACGTCAATACTCAGTAACTTAACTTAATTACATTTTTTGAGTAACTTGTACATGTCTGCTTCACGGTTGCAGCTGGAAGCGCGCGCGCCTGCGTGCATTACCGGAATAAGTCAATACCCGACCAAGGCTTGTGTTCCTGCGGTCCGTGCGCGCCGATGTTATGTTTTAGCTGCTCGTCGCAAGCCCCAAGGACGCCTGTGATGCAGTTTCTACGGAAAAGATGGAGTGTGAGGGCCTGCTCGGAAATGTCACGCTTAATCTGCGCGGCGTCTTATTTATTTACCACGCTCAAACTTTTGTGGTAACAAAATTAACACGATTTCGAAAGTAGTTGGTAATTTGAGTAAAGTTACCTGAAAATGTAGTTAAGTTAAACTACTAATTACCCAAATAAAGTTGTAATTGAAAGTTACAAGTTACTCGGAAAAGTAGTTAAACTACAGTAGTTTGAGTAGAGTAGTTGAACTACGTCCAAGTCTGGTTTAAAGGTACTCAATTAAATTACTGCTCTACTTGATAAAAAGAAGTAACTTCAAATTTTCAAAGCGACAGCTTTTTCTGCCGGTTTGAAAACGGATCTTTCGTATCGTCCATTATTAGATAACGATCACCCAACTACCAACTAATTATCTTCTTAATCCACCGAATTTGGTAACCTATCCTCCTGGCGTAGATTTTGGTTTGAAGGTTACTTCGTAGAAAAGTTGTCCAAACGAAGGGCGCCATTTGACAAAGAAGAGGGAAAAAAGTAACGGTTAGCAGTAATTTTAGTATAGTTCCAAAAGTAATCGAAATGCTCGTGTGATTAATTCCCGATACATGTAATCAAGGGATTACAAAATTATTCTAAAAAGTAATCGATTACGAGTAATTTGATTACTCGTAATCATGAGTACCGTCGTACAAGTCTGGCTGCCACTCCTATTCGCGACTCCAACGAAACAAAACGGCACGCAGCGTTCTATATTCGAACCTGCCCCGTGAAGGACTCGCGCTAATTATATTCATATGCCACGAGACTGTTGGTCGCGTGGTGGTGAAAACAAAACAAAAACGAAGTTGTTTATACTCTCTTTCATCTTATGATGTACCGCAGGAAAGGCTACAAGCGCGAGTTCCTTGCTCTAGGGCACATCTCGGCGGCACAAGCTCTCGTGCGTTAAGAGTAGCTCCCAACGCTATGAGCTCGCGCTTCTAGCCTTGGCTGCGGTACAACATAAGTGTGAAACGGAAGTGAGGGCCTGAAAGTGAGGGCTTGGAGTCGCGGACAGTCCCTGCAGCGAGGTGAGCACGGCAGGGCGTCTCCTTCAAATGTCTGGACTACAGCACGCGCTCGTTGCCTTCCGCCGTGCGCCGAAGCGTCATAGAAGGCAGGAAGCTCGCGCTGGAGGCGGGACAAGTGAAAGATTTATGCTGAGAGCTAAGTCGTCTGCTTTCTTTGCACGGATTGTGATGACGTCAGAAAGACGCCGAGCTCTGATTGGCTCTGATTGAAGGGTGGTGGGTAGATTTCGAAGCCGAGCTGCCTTGAGGTCTACTCACTATCCTTCCCTCAGAACAATCAGAGCTCGGCGCCTTTCTGACGTCATCACAGTCCGTGCAAAGAAGCAGACAAACTTGCTTTCCGCGTAGCCTGCCCTTTTCCGCCTGTCAGAGACTCTAGAAATTCTCTAAGTATGCTTTTAAAGTGTCGAGACGTCAGTCCTCTTGGGCCTTCAAATCATGGCTGTTGGTTATCTTAAGCTTTATCCGAATCGCACGAAACGGTTATCCGTTCTCCGCAAATGTAGAAACGGACCGCGACCGAGCAAAATGATCTCGCACGATCTTTGCATGACCGCGTATCTAAATACTCGGGAGTCGCATTTTCGAATAGTAGCGATCGCCAGTGGAGCCCGCTATACACTAAACGCCAAAATGGCGGCACAGACAACAATATCGGGAAATGGAGGGCCGATACTCAAAGCGTAGTCTAGTGCCCATGAACGGGACGGGATGAAAATTTAGAATATGAGAACAACGCGCGCTTCAGTGGAAAATGTTTTATTCTGTATCGTAATGTAGCAATAAAAAACATCTCGTTATTAACGTGGTGTCAGACCTCAGCTTACACTCGTAACCTCAACTATTTAGTTCACAAATTTAAAGGGCTATCCGGTGTACTCCAGTGCGAGCTAGAAATAGTCGATCCTCGCTCTTTTTGAGAGGCATGTAGACGAAAACAAGATTTAAGATTTCACACCAGCCACCAATATATGCTGATTGCATCCGAGTGTCACCCGTTCGCGGCTCAGGTACGTGGCGCAGTTTTTTGGGGCCAAAAATTTGCTTTTCTGTCTGAGCATTTGGGGCCTATAACCAAATTCGATATTCTGGTCAGAGTCTGGAGTTACAAATTGCCAAACAAGTGCCAGAGATGGCATTCACCGCCTGGTTGTTCTACTGGCATTTTTGGCTCATCCGTGGCATTTCGGCACACATGTGGCGGTCCAGAGGAACGCCAAGTTTTCGCACCTCTCTCGCGAGTTAGGGCCAAAAGAAGTACTTTGGCCCTGACTAGCGCCTTGAGCAAAACCCTATTAGGCCCAAGCTAGAGGCCCTTTGATTGCCAAACTTGGGCCAAGATATATTTTTCACTGGCGTACTGCCTGTGAGCGCACAGGGCTAATAATAGTTAAGCATTGCAGAAGACACAACAAAAAAAAATGGAGAAAAAGAAAACGCCAGTTTGCTTGACTAGGTATCGTACCTTAAATTATAGGACGCTGAAAATTTAAACAGCAGTCGCTGCCATCGTTAAGAACAGTAATTACACAAACACGAATCACACACAAAAAGGTCAAGCAAATAAAAAAAAATCAAGTAATATTGTACGCGTTTTGACCATGTTCAGCATCTTTCTATCGGCTGTAACCGAACCCACGTTCTTTCGCTCCTAATATTAGTGAACGACACTGTGCAACTTTCAACGTCGTAAAACCTTGAGACCGAGAAGCAAATACAGCACAAAACAAACGCGCTTTGTGTATGCTCTCCATTTGCCTCGTTCGTCGGCCTCTCGGGTTTTCACCGCGTTGCACGAGGTATATACGAGAAAGCACAGCCTGTCGAGATGGATGTATCAATTACGCAGTGCTCACAGACTTCAGCCACGTTGCACGTCTCGGTTTCTCGAAGCCGCGGACATACTCTCACGAAATATGTATTACGAAGAGCAGCCGCGGGGAAGGGCTCTCAGCTAATTGGGAAGGCAGCACGAACATAAAGAAGCACAGCGCGTGGTCCATTGTAGGGGAGTAGAATACCAGTCGGCGACACGACCCAAGCTCGTGTCCCATAGTGCTCTGGCCGGCCTGCGAAGATGAGGCAAGAAGCCTGCGGATGGGAACGACAACAAATGTTACTGAGACCTTATTTGGAAGGACGCATCTGCTCGTCGGCAAAGCTGGCTTACCAATATACCTATACGTGTACGCGCAGGATATATAGCAAGACGGCGCTCGTAGCACAGTGAATGATGCGTAGCTTCCTTGTAGTCCATTCTAATAATCGTCCTTTGTGCGCCGCCATCTTTGTCTATTGGGATGCTGCACATGCGTCACCCAATGACTCGGCGTTTGTAGTTTGGCTGATTTGGTAGAGTATTTGGTAGAGTTATCTGTTTTCGTGGTTTAAATTTTCTTCGAAGTCGGGAGTGCTTCTGCGGTATTTATTTTCGCTCCCGCAAATCTGGTGTTTTCGTTGCCATTTTTGGGGTGTAAAAAAAAAAACAAAAAAAAAACCGGTTTATTGGGGTTTAGTGTTGGAAGAAATAAGACGCGGAGATTGTATTTCCCAACCTCCGGGGAACATGCACGTGACCCGAATACTGGAAACCGTCCCTCTACCGATAAATGAAGGAAACGAGAAAAAGAGGTGTACTTCACGAAGAAAGTAGCCTGGATAGTTCAGTGCGAGGGCAATGTTCCTGACCAAGTGTAATTAGAAATCTTCCTGTGAACTCTGGGTGTCTTTCTTATTCAAGGACAGTTCCCATCTCTTTCTCTCTCTCCTCTCTTTCTTTATCTCCTCCCTCTCCTCCTCCCCTCCCCTCCCTCCCTCCTCCCTCCCTCCCTCCCTCCCTCCCTCCCTCCCTCCCTCCCTCCCCCCCCCCCCCCCGCTATTTTGACACAATCTGTTCGGGGGCTAATTTTGGGAGTTGATTTGTACCCGTTACTGAAACAAAAAAAGATGTCGATTACAATTAAAATTGCTCCTGTTTAAGGAGTATTATATTATACTACTCAATTACTCGAAAATAAAAGTAATTGACCTTTTTCAGAGATCGCTAGGCGCATGCGCCGACTCTGGGAGAGGGGAGGAAAGGGAAAGGCGCCATTTTTGGTGGCTCTCTCGTCCGCTCGTTTGCTCAGACACTGCTTGGTTAGGCTCGACTCCTCCGCTTTTCTCGCGGCTAGGCTTCATAGTCGTCATTCCTCAGCACCGCGCAGCTATAGGTTACACAAATAACAGCAAAAATGGTTCAAATGCACGATTTTATAGAGTTTCAGCAGCCTTTTGCGGGTGGTGCACGAAAGCATCCGATGTCAAACACCCCGCCCTTTTTGCCCGGCTTTCAAAAGCCTACGACGCGAATCCCCCGTGTTGTGGCTGGGTCATCAGTGTGATGGCGGGACATTCTGCTTTTAACTAAAATACAGTAAATGTGAACATGATGGTAGACTTGAAACTGGTTAGGAAAACGAAAACGCAAAAAAGACAGAAAAAGAACAGGCAACGTCTCTTCACACGTTGCCTGTCCTTCCTTTGCATTTTCCTTTTCTTACCCCAGTCTCAGGTTTAATAACTGAAAACGAGCGTGTTGATGAATAGATACGAATACATGAAGGGATAAAACATCAAGGAAACAGGACTTCTTGAAAGAAGTCCTGTTTCCATCCCTGTCGTCGATGTTCTTTCCTTTCATGCATTCGTATATCAAGTTTATCATAATGTTCAACTTACACCAGCTCGCCTGCACTCTTACTATATTTCCGTTAACATTAAATGTGCACGCGAGGTTGTGTGACGTAATCATGCCGTAGCCGGTTCTTAAGTAAAGAATAACAAGATAAAGCTTTCCGTTCTTCAAGCGTGTGCTATACACATTCGCGTCTTGCCATGTTAAAAGTGAAGAGAAAACACAAAAAGTATCAGTCACTGGCAAAACATTTAAAGCGTGCAAAACGAATTTAAGCCTTACGGAGACAGAATCCCGATGGAATGCCTTGGCTATCAACCGTAAACTCCCCTGTTTGCTGGGGCCACTTTGTCGAAGGCTCGTAAACGTGCCGAATTCGAAGAGAGATTGTTTCTAACATACCGTTCCTTACTTTTTGACGGTGCAGGCAAGCCTTTGCGATATAAAGACCGCCCGGATTTCACACCGTTCGAGTTTGTTTACACATTCCCGAATACGGCGATACCCCGTGCGGTTACGCGGTGCACAGGACGGCGAAGTGATGAACGCAATAAACTTGAATAACTTAATTAAGCGATCAAGGATAGCAAAAACAGCTGTTTGTAGTGGCCGGGCCTCATAAACGGAGCTTACAAGCTCCGCACAAGGGGAATGGTTGGGTCGGTATCGAAACTGGTCACCATTACTCTCCTTACAGAACACTCTGCGACTCTGCCTTGAAAGCCGACTCCTTCCTTAGTTGCTTGCAAGACGCAACACCGAAGTGACGATTAAGTGACTCCGAGTCGATGGTAGGAACCGATGCGGCGTCGGCGGTCTATTCATTCTTGAAGGTATAAAAACGAACGAGATCCTCTATATCGTAAACAGTGGCTTTTGTTAATCCTCCAGGGGCCCTAATCTGGACACTTGGCGAAAAAGTTGGCGAGAAATTCGGCGGCTGCGATTGGCCGATGTCGCACTTGACCTTGGCGCCTGCGAATCACAGCCGCCGTATTTCTCGCCGACTTTTTCGCTAAGTGTTCGGATTTGGGCCCCCGGTCGTCCTCAGTCATTTCGAAGAAAATATGCACGCGAAACGAAGACAGAAATACACGTTCAGAATGGTGAAAGACGGAACAACGCCACCAGAGAACACACGTAAACACATGGACCGGGAGACACGCCAGGCCTGGCGCGGACGACGGAGAGACGGTCCCGGAGCCACCAAAAGTGTTTCGAGCGATTCCCGCGAGGGCGCGCCACGATCGTGGCCAAACTATGAAAAAGGTCAATTGACCGTAACTTGGAAAACGTAACCGTAGTTACTTTTCAGATTCTTCAGATTTTCAAAACGACAGATTTTCTGCCGGTATGAAAACGGTATCTTTCGTACTCCCTATTATTCGATTTGGATCGCCGAACTATAAACTACCAACCTCCCTGTCAAAGACTTGGTTTGAGGATTTCTTGTCACGAAACTTGTACAAAGGGCGCCACTGCGAAAGGGGGAAACTAGTAACAATATAAGTAATTTTAGAACTTCGAAAAGTAATCAAATTACTCCTGCGCTTCGTTCCTAACAAATGAATTCAAATGATTACAAAACAATTCCAAAAAGTAATCGATTACAAGTAATTTGATTAGTTGTAATGAATACCGCACAAATCTGAGCACCGATAAACCCTGAAGAAAAAGGTTCTTAGGGAATGCGTTAGCATGACACCTGGGAAAATCCACATACGTCCCCTTTTGGGAAACACTAACGCTGACCACAGCACTTTTCTGTTTTGACTTTCTCTTTCTCTTTTGCTTCCTCTATTTTTTTGCTGCCGCTTTTTGGCCTCGTTACGTGGTCAGTATATGAGCGTTTCCGAAAGAGGGACGTGTGTGGCGTTTCCCAAGTGTCATGCTAACGCATTCCATAAGAATCCACCAAATATCTTCCTACAAGTTTTTTCACCCCTTTTCTGCACTCTGCCTGTCAGAGTACGTCGACGCCTTTGGATACGGTCATCCAGATCACTCGTGCAAACCACCACATCCATACCACTCGTGGATGGAACCGCATCTATATCAGTCGTGAGAGGAACAGCATCCATCGTTTGAACTACACACACACACACACACACACACACACACACACACACACACACACACACACACACACACACACACACACACACACACACACACACACACACACACACACACACACACACACATCGCAGTCCACGAACCGCTACTAGAGCGAAGAACATCTGGCGACGGCAGAGCGGAAACTGAGCACGCCCGCATTCTACCGCGCCGCGGACGCCTCCTCCTTTCCGGCTCCGCGCCAGCTGTGCGACGCTCCTTTCACGAAAACTAAAACGCTCGTTTTAACGAAAACAGGGCAGTGTCTGTCGGTTTGTCAGCACTGGGGAGAAAGAGAGAGGGCGACGCGTGTTGCACTTCGAACCAATGGGAGCGTCGCACGCGTCAACCTCTCCCCCTCCTTTTTCCTCTCTCCCCGGCGGTGACAAACTGACAGACATCAACGGGTTTTCGTCAAAACGAGGCGTACTGATGCTCACCCATTAAAAAAAGTGTATACACCGAGTTTTTAAGGCTGCACAATCTTTTCAAAACCACCATTTACACACACACACATACACACACAATCCCTATTTTTCTATTTATGAGCGGGCTTCTAGACGTCTTCATCGAGCGACGTCATCCGACGACCCAAAACGCGGTCGCCCGCGAAGCGCGCACCGGCTCTCCTCCCCTCTAGCGAGCACTACACTTTCCAACGGCCCCGTCTCTCCCTTCGTCGCCTCTGCCCCGGGGCGACGGGGTGCCGACAGCGGCGCAGCTCTTCCATTAGCGAATTTCCCTCGACGTTCTTCTCACACGCAGTCTCCGAGGGGGGGGGGCGGGGGGGGGGTCAGCAGCGCGATGACAACCGCCTCACCGCGGACCCGCCTGAGTGAGGAGTGCTTCAACGCGACTCCTCGCGCTCGCCGTGGTAATGCCGCCGAACCGCAGGCTCCGTTCTGCGTCTCGGTCGCCTTTCCGCACAAACGCGCATGACGAGGCGTCTTCACGCCCCAAGCTGACAGCGTGGTAGAAGCCACGTGCTCGCCGGAGCAGTCAACAACCGCCTGCCTTTCGTCGCCTGACCCAACAACCCCGTCTACGGCTAGAAATGGAGGAGAGGGGGACGCGAGAGGGACGCCAGAACACCGATCTCTGCTTGTAACGATTAGTGAGTAGACGCAAAGCTAGCTGCCCTCGTCTCTATTCAAGAGTGTGTGGTGCACCGAAGGCTGCTCATTCCAATCATTCCAAGCAAAGCTCGGTGTTCTCAACGTCCCTCTCGCGTCCTCCTCTCCCCCAATCTCTACCCGCCTCAAGCAAAAGTTCGAATTAAGCGGGTTTTTCTTTATAAATGGGTACGAACGTGTCCGCACCTGTACAACCAATGTTACCGTCCCACGAATCACGCCTCAGACAGTGTTTGCAGACTGTCTTTTCTGGGATGTATGAGCAGTGTGAATGCGGCACAGCTAATGATGCGATGGAGCCAATCAAGCAGCTGCAAAAGTGCAATGTCACGGCGCTCCTTGCTTTTCTGAGTTTCCTATTACCCGCTCAACCAATTGAGCAAAAAAAAAAAAGCGCAAGATGGCGGCAAATTTGCTGCGCGTGATTGGTTTTCACTTTTCAGTCGGTGGTAGGAAACGCACAAAGATCGCAGCTTTGGCTGCGGTCTGACCGAAAGTGAAACGGAGCGTAGAACACTAGAGAGTTTTAGGGAACCGTTTTTGAACGTTCGACACGGTATACGAAGGGCCCTCCGGTACGCACGCGCATATGCGAGTCTTCTGCTGTAGCGCATGCGCAGTTCG